>PVJC01014045.1:0-37016 GCA_004026665.1 Murina feae | reverse complement strand
GGCTGCCCAGGCCCTTTGCGGGGCATCGGGGAGTGGGAAAGCAAGGCTGCAGGGGCCGGGGTCCTGCTTGGCAGCTCCCCAGACCCCTTGGCGGCACCGGGAAGTGGAAAAAGAAGGTAGCAGGGGACGGGTGAGTGGGAAAGAGTTGGTGGCCTTCTTGGCGGCTTCCCGGGTCCCTTCCGAGGATCAGGGAGCAGGAAAAGGCTGGCCTGACCATGAGGCGGGGTTTTCCCTGCTTTCTGGTGGCTGGAGGAAGATGGGCAGTAGGCAAGCTTGGGAGGCAGGCAGCACCCAGTCCTGGCCACAGCTCAAAAAAGAGAACAACATGCAGGAGAGGGCAAGAGTCTGAGAGATCAACATAGAGGGGGTGCCTGCTCCAAGCCTTGATGGTGTGCCTGGGGACAGGCCCCCAGCAGGTAGACACACACAGGAGGATTGCTCCGAGCCTCAGATGCGGCTGGGGGCAGGTCTCCAGTGGTGACACACACACACACATACACACACAAGGCGCCTGGCAGACTGGGGCCATCATAGGACATCCACTGAGGGGTCCCAGACTGTGAGAGGGCACAGGCCGGGCTGAGGGACTCCCTCCACCCCGAGTGCACAAATTTTTGTGCACCGGGACCCTAGTGTGTGTGTGTATATATATATATATATATATATATATATATATATATATATATATATATATATATCTCACTGCTTGGAATGGAACTTCATAATTCTGTCAGTCATCATGATGACCACTCATTTCAGCAGAATGTAAGCGGGCAGTCAGGGGAATCAAAGACAGCTGCCTTTTCAGTTCAGGGCCTCAGGGAAGATCCCTGATGCATTCTCCTTCCTCCTTATACCTCCTCTTCATTACAAATAGCTTTCATGAAGCTTACAAGAAAGGACATGAGAATAGGCACCCAATTAGCAACAACCTTGGTGAGTAACCCTGGGTGGGGCAGCTGAGGGGGCTTAGGGAAGAGTGGGAGGACAGGGATGCTCTCAGGATCTGAAACACACTTCAAGCTTGTCTACAGTCCTTGACCACTGTTGTGTGAACTTCAGAGCAAGTGTAGATCTGTCCCTAATCCTTCCACCTTTTGCTTATGCCACTTAACCTCCCCCCCCCACCCCACCCCCCAAACACACACTGTTCTCTCTGACTCACTGCCATGCTTCTGTAACCTTGGGCAAGTCACGTCACCTCTAAGGGCTCTGTTTATTTGTAAAGGAGGGTAATAGTCACAACTGCCTGCTCACTGGAGCTAGAATTAGTGAAATGCAGGTGTGGCAAAGCTGAGTGTCAGTGCCAGGACTGCAGCTGGAGAGAAATCTGGGAGGTAGTTCCTGCATTTTCCCAGCTGAGTGGGCTCCTTCCCTAAAAAAGATTGATGCACAGCATTTTTAGTTTATCACCATCCAAGGTTATATTCCTGAGATCGCCTTAGCAGCTTTCTATTCCCTCAAGGTCATTTACCTAAGAGATAAGGATGATGGCTCCGAAGATAAAAACTATTTCTGAGTTTAATTTTTAAAAGAACTTTCTGATGTTAACTTCTTTAGTTTTTTGTTTGTTTGTTTGTTTGTTTGTTTGGAAGATAGGATATTAAAACCAGAGTAGAACTTAAAAATAATAAAGCCACCTTGTCTCCATTTTTAAAAAGAGAAAATTAAGGCCAAGAAAGCAGAAGCAACTAGCTTAATATTACATGGTTAACATGCAATGGTAGCAGAATCAAACATGACTGGGACCACCCATGTTCTGTGCCATTCTGTTACTGATGGCAGAAGAACAAGTAACTCTCATGCACCATTCCTTCTGCGTCACAGGTTAAGGCCTCTAGCTCCTTTAGTCATCCCTGGCTATTTTTAAAATCACTTTCTCTACTAAGTTTATAGTCAAATACCAATTAATACCACCAGTGAATATTTACTGAGAACTCTTAATCTTCAGGATACCACATAAATAATTAAAAGTACACACACACAAATACACACACACACAACTCTAAAGAGGCTGTGATTTAGTTCACTTGGTAAGCTTAAAACCTTCAAGATTATTTAACACTGTTTCAAAAACAGTGTCTAACATGTTTCTGGGAAAGAAACATGCAGAACTGAGGATGACCCATTGATAAATGTTTGTGGTCATTCATGGCAAGAATGCATTCTTTCTTGAAACTGAGTCACCACCAAGAATTTTAAAAATTGGCACTAACTCATAGATCAAGACAATGGCAGAGTCAAGACTAGGATGTCTATTTTGGGCTGTGCTTTATGTTTTGTTTGTTGGGCTGCAAGTTATCAACAAAACTACATGCTATAACATTATTTCTTATCAGGGGAATTTCCATTTTGCAAAGAGAAACAAAATGAGATGAATTTTGGTAGAGAATAGTCAGGTTTGGGGAAGTCTAGCTATTGGTTCTTGCCTCTACTCAAGATTCCTATCAAGGAAGCAGAGCTAACATTTGTGGATATATATCCTGAATGGCCAGATTATTATGACCACCCCATCAGTACAATGAAGCGAATTAGTTATGCAAATAATCTATAATAATAAAAGGGTAATATGCTAATTAGACTGGGAGACCTTCTGTATGTTCTTCTGGACAAAGCCATGATGGCAGGGCTGAGGTAGAGGTGATTAGGGGCCAAGATGGGAGGGCAGTTGTGGGCGATCAGGCCAGAATGGGATGGCAGTTGTGAATGATCAGGATGATCAGGGTTGGGGGTGGGGGGTTGGGGGGGTGATCAGTCCAGTGGGGGAACCAGTTGGGGGTGATTAGACTGGTGATAGGAAGACAGTTGGGGGTGAGTAGGTCAGTAGGCAGAGTGGTTAGAGGTAATCAGGCAGGCAGTTGAGCGGTTAAGAGCCAGCAGTCCTGGATTGCGAGAGGGATCCCAGATTTGGAGAGGGTGCAGACTGG
Source organism: Murina feae (assembly GCA_004026665.1). NCBI lineage: Eukaryota > Metazoa > Chordata > Mammalia > Chiroptera > Vespertilionidae > Murina > Murina feae. Next base: position 34,089 of record PVJC01014045.1, on the reverse strand, counting down.
GCTGAGGGACATACACCCCTCAAGCCCCATGCATGAATTTTGTGCATCAGGCCACTTGTAATAATAATAAAACCTTGAGAGTATTTGCTTAGGAAGTTTTCAATATTCAGTATTTTTGGAAGTGTCAATGAAGTACTGATGGGGTAGTTATAATAATATGGCTGGTCATAATAATCTGACCTCTAATATATATACTAGAGGACTAGAACCCAGTGCACAAAAATTTGTGCACTCAGGGGGGGTCCCTCAGCCCGGCCTGTCCCCTCTCACAGTCTGGGATCTTTTGGGGGATGTCCACTTGCTGGATGTCCCCAGGGGATTGGGCCTAAACTGGCAGTCAGACATCCCTCTGGCAGCCTGGGAGCCCTCGGGGGATGTTCAATTGCCAGCAGGAAGCAGGCCTGAGCTGAAGTTGGACATCCTTAGCACTGCTAAGGAGGCAGGAGAGGCTCCCACCACCACTGTACTGGTAGCCATCAGCCTGGCTTGTGGCTGAGCAGAGCTCCCCCTGTGAGAGTGCACTGACCACCAGGGGTCAGCTCCTGCATTGAGCATCTGCCCCCTGGTGGTCAGTGTATGTCATAGTGACCAGTCATTCCCAGTCATTCTGCTATTAGGGTCAATTTGCATATTATCTTTTTATTATTTAGGATATATGTATGTATACACACACACACACAAATTAGTGGCCCAGTGCATAGACTCATGCACATTAAAAGGGGATTAATTAGAGGAAATATTTTAATATTGCTATTTGCCCTTTCTCTATAATAGAAGTGTCAGAGATGAAAGAAAAATAGTAAAATGTATATGAAAATCTCCCTCCTGTCAGAGTCTGAGGCACACCACAGGACCCAGAGTCAAATCCCCATCCACCACCTGTACATGTTTCAAAAATTCAGGAGACCCAGACCTGGCCGGCCTCACCCCCATTGGGTGAGACCCAGACCCAGCTGTCCCCACCCCCATCAAGCCCTGATGGGTAGGGAGCACAGCCTCTGGTCTCCTGGCCCTGGCACTGGGGCGGGGGGGCTCGGCCTGAGGTCCCTTGCCCTGGCCAGGCACCATGCAGCCTCAGGTCCCTGCAGTTTGGTCATGACAATATGGCATCCCAGCTAATTTGCATATATATATATATATATATATATATATATATATATATATATATTTGAACTTGAATTGGTAGAATCAGATTGAGATACTGCTTTTCCTTGGGTCATAGAGAAGTCTGCCATCTTCTCATTCACTGAACCATCTCTGGTTGGCCTCTGTGATTTCTCTTCCCTTGCAACCTGCCCAGGCACTGACTACAAGTTTCCAGTCTCTTACCTTGTAAAATCTAATGGGATCACCACAAAGCAGGCTGTCTGTGTGAAAGTCATCATTACACAGAAATATGTAAGGCTTCTAGCTGGATGCACTATACAAGGCTTCTCTAGTAGAAATGAACCTTGAAACCTCTGCGCAACAATGACAAAAAAGAGTGTCTAGAATTCTCCGCAGGAAGCGTTTTTTATATTGTTGTAATTGTACAAAAAAAAATTACTAAGCTTTATGGAGGTTACCTAAGCCCACAGCGAAACTGCAAATTCAAACTGCTTTGAACCCTGTCCTCCAAATTCAGAGGTCTTATGTAAAAGCAATCTCATTTTCATTTTGCTTCTGGGATCCCCTCCAAGGCACAGTGAATTGCCAGCTTTTTGTGACCTTCAGTTCCTTAACTGCTCCCAGGAGAAACTTGACCTTGGAACTGTAGAGAGAAGGGGAATAATTTTCAATTTGGTGTGGGGGCATGGGCACAGTTTCTTTCTCTCTGTTTGCTCATTGCCCAATGCTTGTGATTCTCCTGTACCAAGATCCCTACAGCCTCTGAGGTCACAGAAATGGATGCACCCTAAAGTAAGGATGCAGACAACAAGAAGGTCAAGTGGGATGGAGATCTAGGCAGCCAGGAGCGGTTCCCAGTGAAGCATTAGGAATAAGAAAACACTCTGCACTCTAGAGGCACAGCTGATGCAGGGCTCCGTGACTGCTCAGAGTGCTGTCTGTAGGGCAGAAATGGGATTCATAGGGCACAAGAATTCCTCCTGTCACTTTAGTTGGTTTCTACAGGGATTGCACCCATACCCATGGTGCATTCCCAACCCGTAGGAGGACTTCTTTAGGTTCTCTACCATTTGGTAACTGCTTGACCCCCAAGACATCTGTCTGGTTATAGAGTTAACCAATAGAGGGGGTGTGTCTGTCAAGAGATTCCATGGGTCTGTTTACCCCAACCCACGTATCCTGTCCCACAGGCATGCAACATATTAGGGGACAGTGGTTTCTCACCTTTCTCCCAACAAGAATTCCTGTGATATCTTACTTAGCTCGTAGGCACATGGGTTTGAAAGACTTTTGACTTCTAAGCAGATTTTATTAAGAATTAGTGTCTTTATTTTCATTACTCAATGACTTGATATAATACCTAAGCAAAGCAATTCATATTTCAGTAGGTCTTTGTAGTCTAATAACAGACTGTGTAGACATTTGGCATTTTTAATTCCTGCAAATTGCTTTGTGCCCATTCCCACCATTTGCCAGTCTTAGGAATCCAGTCTTATGTGTTAGAAAAAAGAGCAAATAATTTGGAGTCCCAAGATATGGGACTTGTTAGCTGAGTGATGTTGAGAAGGGCACTCAGCTTTATCGAGTCTCAAGTTCTGAAAAACTACCATCTGAAAATGACACCCTCCTTACAGGACTGTTATAAAGATGAAATAAAACCATGCAGGAACATTTGGGCATATTCAGCCTTCTCAAAGATAGAAATTTGACAGCAAAAATAAACTTTAAAAAATCCTAGTATCTATAATAATAAAAGCATAACATGCTAATTAAACCAGACAACCTTCCAGACGAAGCTGGGGCTGTGAAGGAAGTCTGGGTCCGGGGTGCCAGAGGATTGCCAGTGCTGGCATCTGGGGGAAGGAAGGCCTACTCTTGCATGAATTTTGTGCATCAGGCCTCTAGTAATATATAAGATATTTGTTTCTATGTTGCATTAAAATCAAATAAACAAAACAATGTTTATAAACTAGAAGATAAGAACAATATTCCCTCATTGCTTCAGAAAGGGATCAAAATACCGATTTGTGGGGAATTGTTAGTGTGTGTCTGCATGCGTGTGTGTGTGTGTGTGTGTGTGTGTGTGTTGTGGTTCCTTTCCTGGATGAGACAAATATTAGTGTTGAATTTTATATTGGTTCAGGATCAAGGACACCTGTGGAGGAGGTAAAAAATGTATGCTTTCAGGATCCAAGCAAATAATTTAGAAAGAACTCCTTACTCTTTTACATTTAGAATACAAATAGTATACAAATACCTACTGGGTGGTAAGCTTTCCCAGAAGAGAGTGCTAAAAAACATGGGCTTTGGAGTTCAACAGACTCCAAGTCAAACTTCACCTCTTCTTACTAGCTTATGATTTGGGCAAATTGCATACATTTGTTCTAGGAATTAAATTTAAAAATGTAGGTAAAAAGGCAGTGGTTCATTTCCTGGTCATAATAAGCACAGGATAAAGGTAGAATAATGTTATGAGTCCTTGTATTCAGCTTCATTCCCCCACCCCCCCTCCTTATCCTAATGTTTTAGTCAACAGAGAAGATAGTACATGAGTTGAGTCCTGGCAGGGTCAACAGTATAGAAAAGGGGACTCTTGGACTTGGTGATGCAACCCCTGTTTACCACACCTTTGCTAGCATACTCTTAGGTATGTATGAGGCATGTCAGTGAAAAAAAAAGGACCCTTTGTTCAAAAATGTTTAGCCAACCACATTTCATGATGGCATTTCTTTATCTTGGTTTTGTAAATGCTCAGGAATTGTGGCTGCTTTGAAATTTCTGCCAGAAATTTCAGGGATTTTTTGATGCATCAGAATAAAAATGAAATGGGGGTGGGGAGCAGAGGAAGGCTTGTTTCTACGCATTACTCATTTACCTCTTAGATGGCATCAACAAGCCGTTTAGACTCTAAGCTGACACAGATCTCTTTGAGTTTCAGGTACTGTGAGCTGTGATATGATAGACTGTTGACGGTTGCCATACTTGAAGGCTTGTTCTGCCCGAATCCCTTGGATTAGTAGAGTCAGTATTAACTGAAGTGAAAGGACATAGCAATTACATTCTTGAGTTCCCAGATAAGGCTAGGGATGGTGTCATTTCTTCCCCTGGAAATAGTTCAGATGCACTTTAGTTTGGCTCATGGATTTGAGTATCTGAAATATAAAGAGGCAGGGATGTAGCCTAAGAATTGCCTGGGTTTACTTAGAAAATATTCTTAATTACTCCAGTGACTGCCACTACCAGGAATATTTCCCTTTGTTCTCCACTTGTCCCTCCTCTTACCTCTTCTTAAAGAAGGTAAGTCTAGTCCAATGTTAGCCTTTTGGTTACAGCGGTACCCAGCTGGCCTGGGTATGGCACATCAAGGACCTGTGGAGAACCCCCACCCCCGTGCATGCTCCTGGGTCCGCTTAACTCCATAACCACATGGGAAAGCAGCAGTGAGAGTGAGGCAGAGCTGAGTGGAATCCTGGCTCAGCCTCTAACAGCAAACGTGGGCAAATTAATTGGCTTCCGGTTTCTAACTTCCTAACATGTAAAAGGAATAATAATATCTCTGTAGTCTAATCAAATTAAAAAATAACCTCCCCTTCCCCCACTTAATAGGCACTTTGCATGAAATGGGAAGAAAAACTGGATATATTATCAGGTGCCACCCGTGTTTTGGCCTTGACCCAGATGCTGCACTGGAAGACCAGGTCAGACCTAAGTGTCTGTCCCTAAGGCAGCCTGCAATATTGTGGAAACTCTGGCCAATGTATTTGAATGCCCCGGCACCCTTCCCCCTCTTCAAAACCACTTCTATCACTTGCCTTATCTACAAACATTCTCTAGAGACTAGCCAGACAGGACTTAATATCTCCACAGAAATCTACCAGTTTTCCATGATTCTCCACCTCATTCCTGGGAGTTAGCCACAGACTCACTCCAGATCTCGCAAGGGGTTTGTGCCTGTGCCACACTCTGCAGTGGCCTCGCTTTCTGCCTCTAGTTAACTCCATGAGGCACATAAAAATTCCTGCCACAAACCTCACCAAAGGGGATGCACTTCAGTTTCATAAATGATTGACAAAAATAGTGTCAAACTTTACCTCGGCTAATACACGGGCCAACTCCTTCCCTAGAGGGAGTTCAGAAAAATAGGGCCTCCCTACCACCAGGCCTCTGATCACGAAAGAAGCCAGAAACCACTTGCTTAGACCTGAAAAGTATACATGGTGTGACAACAATTCTAGAGGAGTTACATGCACACCTAAGGAAGAATGGACCATGTTCCTTAAAAAAGAAAAGTGTAGACATGAAGGAAAAAGTTCATGGTTTTTATGATTAATCATTTTCTTATTCAAAAATCCATTAGTAACTTATCCTACAGTTAGTCTGTTTCTTCCCATTGACTTCCAATGGGAGAGGAAGTTCCTCCAAAGCAACAAGCTCTTGTGCCTGAGGCAATAGCAGGTCTCTGATTTGTGCTTGAGTCTCATTCACGTTTTTTTTTTTTTTCCAAATTAACAAACTGTAATTGTTTTCCCAAAGATACATTTTCTTCCATACACATCCATCATACACTGTAACCAAAAAAAGCAGTGTACATGAAATAAGAGAAAATAAATTAAAAATCCATAGCATAGGTAAGGAGGCGCTCAGCTGTGCTCATTCACGTTTGTTTATTGTGGAGATAGGAAGGGCCCTGTGGTATTTACTACTCCTCAGATAACACCGTGCTTTGGCCAGAAAAGAACATGAGCTATAGCATCAGAGAAGGGCATCTTCGATCAATGTTGCCTTGTGTCTGTTCTATAGGGACACTCTGTCAGGCAAGGGCTTTAGTGGTCCTCCATGAAAGGTAGGAAACAGTTCTGCGTCAGTAAATGATTGACCTGGCTGCCCTGGCTGATAAGCTTAGGCAAACAGGCTTGATTCGCTACAGCAGTTTCAAGATTTTAACTCCCTGGGCTCCAAAGCAGAAAAATGCACATACCTTTCCGGGAGACCCTATCATCTGAGGTTGACAGCCCTGTGCAGGAACAGCTTGTTCCTCAGAATTCTGTATAAACTGTCCTTTCTGGTATATATTGAAATTGGAAAGAATTCATACAAGCAAAATTCTGGAATGAAAACACGTTTGCAGAACTGAATGATGGAAGAATTTCAATAAATAAATAATATACTTTTTTTTAATATAAAGTACAACAAAAAACTTGCCAAAGCTTCGAACAACCATCTTGTAGAGGAACAACAATTTTCAAGGGAGAGAGAAGATGGAAGATAACTACAACCCATTTCCAGGACATGTGATTGAACAAATAACTGAATTCTCTGGAACACACCCCCACATCTACCACATCACCCTCAGCGGACCATCATCGGATGCTCTGGCTACAAGGCTGGGCAAAATGCTTGTTCTGTGATCTTGAGAGAAGGGGCTGCAACCACAGATCACCTACCTTGATTGCGGTATTAAATGAGTCTTTTCTCAGCTTCCTTCTTGACTTTGCAGCGATACCCACGATTGTTCCAATCCTTGTTGAAGAGTTTCAGATGTTGGGAAGAAGCATCTGCAATTGGGCTTCCACTTTCCCCCCAAACTGAGGTGTTCTCCTCCGTTTCCTTCCCCACTCTCTCTGGTTCCTGCAGACAGTGGTCACGGGCTGTAACTTGCTTGCAGCCAGGTATGTTGACAGATGTGAAGGAGGGAGGCCGTACTGGTCTCAGCTGCCTGGTCTGGCCAATCATTACACACCAGGCCAGGCTTAGTCCTGCTCAAACCTGACCAGAGATCTTGGTGACAAAAACAGATAGCAGAACTGTGGGAGGGTCTGTTAGTTAGTCAAGGACTGTCCAGAAAAGCAATTTCCTTGCAATTGGATCTATGAAGTATACAGGAAGAAAATACCTTTTATTTCACTCCTTTTTAAAATATATATTTTTATTGATTTCAGAGAGGAAGAGAGAGAGAGAGAGAGACATCAATGAGGAGAGAGAATCATTGACCAGCTGCCTCCTGCATGCCCAAACTGTGGATTGAACTGTTATCTCCTGGTTCATCAACCACTGAGCCACGCTAGCTGGCCTGTTTTACTCCTTTTAAGGTTAGCAATATCAGAAGGGAATTTGGAGGTCACTTTATAAAACCTCTCATTTAATAATGGAGTTTCTTCTACTGAATTCCTGTCACATGAGAATCATCTGAAAGTCCCTTGATCAAATATGGCTGCCATTTATTGATAGGGCACTATGTATGTTAGGTATTTTATATAGATTACCACAAACTGTCATAATTACCTTGAGATTTTATTCCTATTTTATGGTTAAGGGAACAGAGGCTCAAATGGATAATGGTCATGAAATGAGTAAGTGCTGAAGCCAGGATTTGAACTCAAATGTGATTAAAAATCAGTACCAGTGTCAAAGTGCTTTCTATGATTCACTCTGTGGTTGGCTGCATTAAAGTCCCCAAAGATGCCCATGTCCTAATCCCCAGAACATGAGATGTCATCTTACATCATAAAAGGGACTTTGCAAATGTGATGAACGATTTTGAGATGGGAGACTATCCTGGATTATCCAGGTGGGCCCAGTGTATACTAAAAGACCTCTTAAAAGGTCAGAGTCTAAGATGTGATAAGAGAAGCAGAGTCAGAGGGAGACTGAAGATGTTACACTGCTGGCTTTAATGATGGAGGAAGGAACCATGAGCCAAAGAAGGTGGCTTCTAGAAATTGAAAAGGCAAGGAAATGGATTTTCTTCTAGAGCTTCCAGGAGGAACATAGGGCCAGCCCAGTGTAGACTTCTGATTCCAGACTTGAAAGGTAATACATTTGTGTTATTGTAAGTCACAAAATTTATGATAACTTGTTTTATCAGCAACAGCAAACTGATATACACACTCCCAGAAATACTCTTTGTGATAGTGAGCTCACTGTCTAATAAAAAATACTCTTTTTTAAACCAAGCTCCCCTTTTTGTAATGGCAACTCATGGGTTCTAGCTCTTCCCTGTACATCAGGCACTCGGGAGGCAGTGGAAATGATGAGAAAAAACTGGGAACAGACTCAGAGCCTGAATTCTAGTCCCAGCTCTGCATTAGGCCACATGGTCTGGCTTTCTGTTTTCTCTTCTATAAAAGCGACTGGACAAATGTTCTTTGGTCCCTTCCACATATAAAATCATACAATTCTAAAATCTCAGTCATGCTACAATTTGAAAACATTTGAAGATATTCCTGTCACTTTTCTCTCAATCTTTTGCGAGCTCAGCATCCCCAGTTTCTCCTGTGATGTAACTTCTGGGCCTTTCATTCTCGTAGTTGCCCTTCTGGAAGAAGGCTCCAATGTATCAACTTCCTCTGCAATCTGTGCATGGGACCTGGCCATCCCTCTGTGGCTGTCATCGTGCCTGGTTTCTCTGACTCTGCAACCACCCTCTCTTGCTTGAGCCCTTGTCATGATCCCTTAGGATCCTGTGGACTTGGCTTAGTCAGTTCCCTTTTATCTTACTCTAGCCAACCTTGTCTCTTAAAAGAGAGCTCTCTATAGTCAATAAATAAATGCCTTAATTTAATGTTTGCTTGTAACAGGAAGAACCATGGCTAAATTAGCTCATGTATCAACATTGGAATGGTCATTTTCACAGGCACTTGAAAGGCAGTGGTTGGCAACCTTTAAAGATCATAGATTTCTTTGAGAATCTAATGAAAGTTATGGATCCTCTACCAGAAAAAAAAAGTGCACATATATCTAAAAATGTGTGTGTTATTTCAGGGCATTCTGGTCCCCCTGAAATGGCCCACCAGCCCCTATGATGTGTGGCAAATTAGCTCAACACCCACAAGTTTGTTGGTGAGAGCAGCTTTTGCAAAAGGCAATCCAACAACGTCTTTGTCCAGATCCCCTTATAATTCACGGAGCCTAAAGATGAGTCCCTGAGCCCTGGATTGGACAAATAACCAGTGAGGATCAGGGCAGGAGAGTATTAGGGCCAAAAAGCAGAGAAGTTCTCAGGTTAAACAAAGAACAGCTTTCAGTGGCCTCTTTTCGCAACAAGCGCTCTGCTTCTTAGAGCTTTTCTCCATAGAATGAACCCTATTCTTTAGACACCAGGACCCTTAGATTAAAGCCATCTGCTCGCCTAAGGCTTCTCTGGATTGCATGATGCTGCTGGACAGAGGCTCACACTCTCCACTCCCGCACCCCCCACCCCCGTGCTATCCCCACACACTGCCCAGCTGTGCAAACACTCTGGTCTGACTAGCATGTCTGTTTTACTGGCACTTGTCCAGGCCATCCAGGGTGAGGCTGAGGCACATGGACTTTGGCCACTGTCCCTCTCTGAGAAGGAAAGGTTTCATGTCTCACAATAATATCACTCCTCTGGTCACAGTGAGCAGACATGCAAAGATGTAAACAAAGAGACATACTGCTGAGTATGAAGATTTCCTTTGGGGGGGAAAAAGCAACAACAAAAATCCAGAAAACTCAGGAATCTTCACCTCAAGAATTCACAGAAAAGGAATCACTTTCCAAGTGGAAGAAACAGGGTTTGCTCTCTGTATTCCATGGGAACCTCAAAAACAGTGTACGAGGCTGAGTGACTCCACAACTTTTCCCCTCCTCCGTTTAAACTTCGCACAGGACGATATGGAGAGAGGATGACTTGAGTGTGGACTTCTACAGGAAACACGAAGAAAGTTCCCTTATAAAAAAAAAAATAGGTGACTTTCTATCCTGAATAGCAATTCATATATTTAAAGAGCACAGCCAAACCCAATTCTTGGCAAAAGTATTCAGTAGAATCAACTACAATTTTTTTTCCAGCTTGGAAAGGATCCTACACTTAGGTCACTCCCATAGCTTCTGGAGAATAGACTCCTTAAAAAACTCAAGTTTACTTTGAAAGGAAATTTTATATCACTGTTGACAAACCCAGGATCACTTCTACAAAGAGACGGTAACCACAAAATAAACACAATGCAAACAGTATGATAATAAATGTAGTTGGATACTATTGCCTTTTGTATTTGCTAGATAAACAAGGGCTAGAAGGGTTTCATCACTAAGCTAAGGCATGCCTGTTAGATAACCAGAAAGAGTAAGTGACCAGTGATATTAACGCTATGCGAGGACGTGGCCATCTTCCATCCCACATCATCTTGCCGACCACCAGTGGCATGGATCCCACTCTCCGAGCAATGCATACAGTGATTGTGCAACTTTCTCTTTTGCCGTCTGAATTTATCTGCTTTGTTTCACATGACTACAATTAATTTTTGCTAATAATTCACCGGTTAAAGACAATCAACCATATCAAAGGGATTGTTTTGGGTGATATTCGGTGAGGGTGAGTGTAAACCATACTACTAAAACTAGCAGTTACTCTTGAGTATTTATATGGCCGATAATACACTGTGCATACAAACAAAGGAGAAGTGTCTGCTCCAGTTTTATATTTATTGTTAGGTTTAAGCTTATTTAGGTAGTTCAAGTCAAATACAAAGAAAAGACATCATACTAGCATATTGATTGAACTTTTTCACAGTTAAAATGAGGTAATCTGGCTTTACAATGTTTTAATTTGAATTAAGCAGTATAATTCAGGTTACAAGACAGGAGAGGGAGATATCTGAACAATTATTTCCTAGGGGAGAAAAGCCATGTGAAATGTGTATGAATAAGATAATTATGCCACAAAATACATTTCGGAGTATCAAGCAGCATATATGTAAAATTTTAATTCTAACCTTAAAATTGGTATAATTTACTATTATTATTTTGCATAATTTAGCTAATGGCATGCACTATAACATAAAACAAGCATAGAGGACAAAATATAATATCTAATAGAACATTTTCAGATTCACGTATCATCTGAATTGACCAGACTTATTTTCACTATGACAATCTCTGTACAGTAGTCCAACCTTATCCAAGGTTTTGCTTTCCATGGTTTCAGTGACCCGTGGTCAGCAGCAGTCCAAATAAATTAAATGTTAAATCCCAGATATAAACAATTCGTACGTTTTAAATTGCACAGTTCTAAGTAGCGTGATGAAATCTCAAGCCATCCTGCTCTATCCTACCCAAGATCTGATTGATCCCTTTGTCCAGTGTCTCCATACTGTTCACGCTACCTGCCTATCAGTTACTTAGTAGCCTACGTTTTCAGATTGACTGTCGCAGTATTGCAGTGCTTGTGTTGAAGTAACCCTTATTTTACTTAATAATGGCCCTAAAGTATAAGGGTAGTCATGCTGGCAATTATGCCAAAGAGAAGCCACAAAATGCTTCCTTTAAGTGAAAATGTATGTATGTGTAGGAAAAAAACACAGCTTATATAGTTCATTACTATCCATGGTTTCCAGTATCCGCTGGGGATCTTAGAACATATCCTCTGTGGATAAGGGGGTGGGGGGCTACCGTATTTTTAAAATGCTGATCAGTGAGGTTAAGTATTACAGTTGGCATATATACTATATATATGCATACACAATACAATAATGCATACATAATCTATATGTAATCCTTATTAATGGATGTATAAATTAGTTAAGTATAATAGCAGCAAGGTACCACTGTCTCTAGACTATGTACTACGATTTATCATATTGATATTACAGATTTATGACTAAAGTGTTATTAGTGTTATACACTAATAAAAAATGTAAAACTGCAAGTGTTCAAAGCTACCAAAGGCCTATTTGACTTTTCAAAGTGCTGTGCTTCTCGTTGGGCTCATAGCTTGGGGGAAAGCCCCTGATAGCTGAATCAAGTACTGACCCCGAGTTCTGGGCTCCAATCGGGGACAGTTCTGGTGATTGGGTGGGAGCAGGGAGGGGAGCTGGATAATGCATCTGAGAAGAGTAAGGAGCTAAAACCACTGTGATAAGAGTGTGTTTGGACATCACTGAGTGTATGTGCCTTTTACGGTTAGTTTTGCCAGCATCCTGTGATTCACAGTTATCAGCAGATGACAGAGGATGGCCAGGAAACGAGGAGAGAAAGTGGTATTCTTTGAAGGAGATAGAAAATGGCTCTAGACGATTGATGGAGTTGTCTTAATAGACTATGGGATATGAATTCCCAATGAAGAGAAGAAAAATATTTCATCCAAACGATGTGGCTTAGAAATGAATTTGAAAAGCCCTAAGAATAAGATTTGCTGGAGAAAAGACTAGAACTCTATACCCACTGCAGGACAGAAGGAGTTATCTTAGAGTGCTTCCCGTGTCTAAGCATGTGCTAGTTCAACACCATGGCACCGTGTGCTGCGTTCTCTGGGTTAGGGCCACGCCGGTGACATAATGTCCTTAGCATCATTATTTCTAGCAGGAAGCTGGAGAACCTCAGGGCAGTAAAGAGCTGTTTAGCATCGATTGGAAGTAAGAGTAGTTTCCAGTGAAATCATTTATCACCCAACCAATTCATTCCTGTGTGTCCCAAGACAACATGTGTGAGTGACAAAGCCATGGCGGCAAACAGCAGGAAGCAGTCTGAGGCAGAGGGCCAATCTGTACTGGAAAGTTGGTGGAATTTGGAGGGACGGCCATGTTCCATGCCATACAAACCAAACTTCTTGTCACTGTGGAGTTTGATGGTACCATTTCTATACAGCTCCTCCTGGCATACCATGACTGCTTGGTGTGCACCGGGGAAAGCCCAACTCCCAGGTGTTCACATACACATTGGCAGATTTCTTTCAGCCCAGCTCATCTCATTGCTCACATCACTAAAGGCGCCACTGTTAGACAATTTCTATCTAACAGTAGCACTTTTGAGAAATGAACCCCAGTAGCATTTCTCCACATATGCACACAAAGAAGAATCACAACTGTACACCTGCTTAATATATAGCATTTAACCTCATCGTTAGGGACCTGGTGTTTTGGGGAGCTGCCTGACCAAGATTTGCAAAACAGCACGAATATAGCAGACTAGCATCTTTATTCCAGACGAAAGAACAGGGCAGATTTAGCTCAGGATCACTTCCTTGCTGAGCCCAGGGAGGGGGCCTCATGCCTGTGCCCCATTCATTAGCCTGTTCTGTGTCCCAGAACCTAACAGTAAACATATGCAGTCAGCCAAGAAAGAACGTGACAAAACTTCAACTGCAGCATAAACTAACTCTGTCAGATGGTCTGGATTTGTACAGCCCTTTGGCTTCCCAGGAAAACAGGTGGTTTCATTGCAGTCTTCCTTCTGTCTCCACCTTTCGCTTTGCGTTAAGCGTTCTAGTTGGGTTGCTACAATGTGTCCATGGGGAGCACTTTCTTATGGTCAGATTCAGAAAAATGGAAATAGAAAATCCTGTTTCTCCACAAAACTGCATTCAACTCTGGAGTGTTCTACCACATAGTCTTCTTGAACAGAAACACAAACTTTGTGAAGATGAGGAGATGAAAGAAAATTAGGACTCTGAATATCGATCATTACTGGGACCCAGATCTTGTGCTTTTCTTTGAGTTTATAGAAAATCCTGCTTTAAACTGTGACTTCATGATTCTCAAGAATACAGGGGTCTGGCTCAGCAGTAAGGAGAGTAACTAAATTTAACTACTTAGAGAGTCTGACACAGAGGGTAGATAATATTTTGGCATGACCCTTTAGATCTGCCTTTCATTCACAATTTTAATTCTCGATCATTTATCATTTCACATATTCTAACTTGACTTCTCTCTCCAAACCTAAGAATATTTTCTGTACCCATGAAACCACCGTGGCACCTCTAATAGGCTCCAAGTTCAAGCCTTTCAACTCTGCTATAATCTAACTGAAACCTGTAATGGTCCTCTTGGCCACGTGGCAAATGGTCCAGGAAGCTCATAAAAAATTCAGTCTACTTTTCAGGATAACCAAGGCCCTGAATCCTAACATCCTCTTTTGGATCAATCAAGTAGCTTTTTAGCTGACCTTGAAGTTAATTCTGAGTACTAGTAAATAAGATAAGCTTATCTGATCAGAAAGGTCCCCAGGGCTGTGAGAATAAGTGATATGGTCGGGTCACCATTTTTATTGGTGGCAGAGGCAGAGTGAGTCACAGAACTCAAGTCTGTCCCACCACCGAGTCTCCTGCTTGGCCTTCTGTCAAGGAGCAGAATGCACACACCCCTTATCATACGTGGAACAACTCTTTCTTGGGGCAGACATTGTGCTAATGCTAGGGTGTTTATCAAGGGTGAACTGTACATAGTCCTCCTCCTACCTCCCAGAACTCCTGAGCAGGATTTCAAAATGCAAGTCAGGCTGCTGCCCACAGCATCGCGAAGGAGTGAGCCCCCGCACCTGCCATGCAGAGCGGGACTCCTGCACACACAACCCTGGTACCGCTGGCTTTACTCTTTGTCAGCATGCAAACACTGTGGTGTAGTTAAACGGTACAGCCCAAATACAACTACATATTTTAAAACTTAAGGAAAAAAATCAAGTAAATATTTCACTGAACAGTCAGCAGCCCTTGGGTGTCACTGGTATCCTGTGTAGACACCTGTCACACACCCGGCCTCGTAGCACCAAGCACCTGGACAAAGCTGAGGCTCAAATAAAACAGAGAAGAGTAATTCTCCTCCTGCCTCCTTATCTCTTTGCCAAGTAACGAAGGATGAAAGAGGGGATCTGATCTAGTTCCTAGCGATTGAGCAAGAATTAAACACAAGACCCAAGTGAAACAATAACAGCAAACAAAACCCTGAGGGTGGGCCGGGGATTTCAGAGCTCATCACTGGAGTTTCATCGCAGAATTGAAGGGAGATGGAGAAAGTGAGAGCGCTCACTTCCTTACGCCTTTCCACAGAAGGCCCCAAAGCATTTGACAATAAAATCTCAGAAACCTCTTTGGGGAGGAGCTCAAATGTAAGAAAAGTTAATGCCCAGAGGCATTTGTGTTATGACCTCCTCAAGCTGTGGAAGCTAAAGGTCGGGGCTTAAATTCCTTCACAGGGAGTAAAGGTTGGAAGACCAAGAATTGGGGGTGTGCATGTGCTTTAGTAGCAACTCTAGGAAAACCCCCTCCCCCCATTGTAGGCGGCATGCAAATCCAGCCATGAGCATCGAAAAGTGGAAATGGGAAACTACTGGGAGGTGGTCCAACGATTTGTATACATGCACACAGCCACCCAGGATTGCATGCTTAGCTTTTCTCCTTTAGAACCCGGAAGCTAACACTTCCTTAGAGATTCTCGGGCAGCTCTTAGGAGCATTGAAGTGCACACATTCCCATGCTCAGTTTTCTTTCTAGCTGCTTTCTTTTCAACCCTTTTCTGGAGGGTCTTCCTCAAGAACTGAGAGTTCTTCACTGCTCTTTTCATCATCTGCCCCAGTACGTGGCTCGCGAGTGGCTTCTCAGATCTGGACCACACCTACACACAAACCCTGTCCGCCCTCATGACAGAGGAGCCAGGACATCTACAGCAGAGTCGCAGGTCACTCACAGTCCTGAGATGCGAGGTCCTGCTAAGGAGGAAGACCATGGCAGCATCGGGCCTGGGTGAGAAAGTTCAGGAAGCTCCTTGGTGAGTGCTCATGAGGTAAAAAGCACTGAAGATACTTAATCTATAAATAAACAAGTGAATAAATAAAACACAAGAGAGCTTTTTATGGATAAGCACCTCTTATCAAAAAAAAAAAAAAAATCCCCTTGTGAGTTTCAAAGCCCTCATGCAGTGGTGATTACTAGGCTCAGAATAAGGAAGACACAAACTGGAAATGTTCCAACACTGGTATTTCTCACTTGACGACATCCAAGTCATCCTAAATGTCCCCCGAGGTAGTCTTGTTTTCAAGGAGTTACAGAATGGCTCCAAACCCACTTGGCGTGTCCTCCTTAAATCCATTGCACTTTCCACGCATCCTGTGTCTGCCACCATGGTGACACAGACAAGCTCCTTTCCATTAGCATTGTGTCCCATGGCATAGACCCGAGTCCAAGGCAGACAACAAAGAAATGCAATTCCAAGATCTGGCTTGAAGATCCTACTCCGAAGAGGATTTTGACCAAATGACTCAGGTGCTTACCTGGCAGCCATTTTGGGAAAAGCTACAGAATTAAATTAAAAAAAAAAAATCTGGCGTGCAACAAACATGCATGTCTGTCTATTGTTGGGCCCCACAATGAAAATATCTCTGGTCCTTGTTCCTTTCACTTTTAAGAAGAGGCCAAAACAAAGAGAAAGGAATCAATGCTTTAAAAGTGGGAAACACATTTCTGACACCAAGGGCAGTCTGCACTGTTTATCTGAAGAATGAAGTTGACCAATTACCAAGTATAAGCTATGCAAAAACAGCTTGTAGCTGAAATACTTTGGTGATAAACGTCTTACTCTCCCAGGGATGAAGTGGTGACATTCAACATGTCTAGAGAGAACTGGTGCTTGGCCCTTTCTTCCTTCAAAGCCCAAGCTTGATAGTAGAGCCACCACACAGGGAAGTCTATACCTATAAGGAGTCATTCTTTTGACCAGGAATGCTTTTCTGGTTCAGTGTTTTCACTGACTCAAACACAACATCCTGGAAGACAACAGGGAACTAGGCCTAGTAGGAGGACACACAATACCCCAATGTATCTTGGAGACTCCATTTCCATATTACATTCAACATCATAAACCATTGAGGAGATCCTTGCCTTGATCTCATGAAACATGCTTTCTTCCCTTGGACTTAAGTTTTTCAAAAGTCTCACCGGGAAAAATGCAACAAAGAGATCTTCAATTTTATCCAAATGGCCCTGTGAGGAGGGGAAAAAGAAAAAACTCCCTCCTTCTCCTTCTATTCACTTCACCTTCACTGCCCAGGAGCCATCCTAACAGAAAACCCTTCAGAACTCTAGGCTGGATCAAAAGATTCAATATTAAGATAAATAAAAATTGAATCAGCATTTAGCCAAAGCTCTATCCTCCTGTAGGAGGTCATTCAATTCAATGACAGTCGTGGCAAAGTCCACCAGGTCCACGAAGTCAGATGTGATGATGTTGACACCCATGGTTCCAGGCTTCTGAGTTTTTACCCAGTCCAGGATGACAGGAAGATTCCTACACAATGGAGAGGTTTGCGGGGAGAGAAGAGAGAGTAGAGTTTAGAAGGACTCCTCCAGAAATAGAAATAAAACATTTCCCTTAATGTAGCAAGAGTATGCCAATAAAAGATGAGCACCCAGAATTTGTCCATTTAAGCTTCATATCCCTTTCAGGGACAAAGTGATATCCAGTCCAGAAGAGAATTGTATTTTCAGGGTTTCTGTGCCGGAAGAGGATATTAACCCCAAAGAGATCCATGTGAAAAGGACCTTAAAAACTAATATCAAAAGCTTAATGATTAATAGGCTATTTTTTTATCATAAAACTTTTTGCCATAAATCACTGAAAAAAATTTATAATAAGTATATCCACCATCTAGGTTTTACTAGTAACATTTTACTATACTTGCTTATCACATATCTATCCATTAACCTATCACTCTATCTTTCCATCAATTTATGTTATATTTTTGACAGATTCCAACTGCTAACAGCTACACCCATCCCCCAAACACCTCAGTATGCATATCATTAACTATGGTTCCATATTTGTTTTTGTTTTTGTTTTTTTTTAAAATATATTTTATTGCTTTTCCACAGAGAGGAAGGGAGAGGGATAGAAAGTTAGAAACATCGATGAGAGAGAAACATCGATCAGCTGCCTCCTGCATACCTCCCACTGGGGATGTGCCCACAACTAAGGTACATGCCCTTGGCTGGAATTGAACCTGGGACCCTTCAGTCCGCAGGCCGACGCTCTATCCACTGAGCCAAACCGGTTAGGGCATCTAGGGTTCCATATTTGTTTACAAGTTTTCTTTTGACCTAAAATTTATATTCAGTAAAGTGCTCAAGTCTTAAGTGTATACCAGTTGAGTTCTGACAAATGTATACACAGAACCCATACCCATATTAAGGTTTAGAACCTTATCAGCACCCCAGGAAGTTCCTGCATGTACCTTCCCCTTCAATCCCTGCTTCCCAGTCCTCCTAGAAGCAACAATTACATTGGTTTTCTTTTTCTACCACAGATTAAATTTGGCTGTTCTAGAACTTCTTATAAGGCATGCAACATGTATTCTTCTGTATGAGGTTTCGTCATTCAACAAATGGTTTTGAAATTCATCCATGTTAATAAATGCACCAGTACTTTGTTCTTTTTAAACTTAACTGCATAGGATACCATTGTATAAATATACTATAATTTTTTTATCCTTTTTTCCTATCAGTGGATAAACAGGCTGTTTCCAGTTTTTCGATATTAAGAATAAAACTAGTGGTCCAGTACATGAAATTTTTGTACATTAAAAAGGAATTAATTAGAGGAAATATTTTAATATTGCTATTTGCCCTTTATAATAGAAGTGTGAGAGATAAAAGAAAATTAGTAAAATGTATATGAAAATAATATATAAATTTATTAATAAATAAACAATAACAACATGATATAACAACAAAGACATAAAAACAAAAACATGATATGAAAATAACAAAAACATGATATAAAAACAAAACTATGATATAAAAACATTGATGTAAACAACGACTGATAAAGTGATTAAACTTATTCTAGTATCTCCCTGTATACCACAGTAAGAGTGAAAACACTTTCAAAGTGCTTGACTAATTTCCCTTGTGTTGAAGTATTTACAACTTTAACTTTAATGTCACATGCTCTTTGAACTCGAGAGAAAGCAACATATAACTGACCATGTCCAAAAACAGGTTCAGGTAGGAATATCTCTACTCAGTCTAGAGTTTGTCCTTGTGATTTATTAATAGTCATCGCAAATGCTGGCATCATGGGAAACCACCATCGAATCCATTTAAATGGGAGGCCAGTGTCAGATGAGGACAAATTAATTCTTGGAATCAGAACAACCTCTCCCTCTGCAGATCCTGTTAATACTTCAGCTTCAATAATGTTAGGTCACAATCTTTTGATAATAAATCTGGTACCATTACAAAGACCCCATTTACTATTAAGATTTCTCAATAGCATGATGATTGCACCCACTTTTAATTTTAATTTATGACACGGCATTCCTGAAGGAGTAATACTATTAAGAAATTCAATGGGAAAATTTTTCTTTTCAGCATCATCTGTTGAGTCAATGGAATCATCACTCAAATATGTGTGAAAATCTCCATCAAGTATATCCAAAATTTCTTCATTTGATTTTTGAACGTGCTCATTTTTTGGACAAAGAATTGCAAGTTTAGATATATTTTTAATATTATCTATAGATATACTATTTCCAAAGGTAGCTTCAATAATAGATCCATTACAAATCATTTCACAGGGGATTTCAATAATATCCATTCCTAAGTGAAAACTGCTATCAAGTTTGCCATCTCTAAGTTTTACTAACCATTCACTATAAGCAGAATCCTCTAATCTCATATTTGTTTAAAGAGACAACTTCCCAAAACATCCCCAAACATTACAGTACTTTAAATTCATCTGTTTATGGTTGATCCCATAGCATGTGGCACAATACTGAGACATTGTCAAAAATTCCCTCCGAGAAGGAGAACTTTCCCACCAAATGCAACATTCATATTCATAATTCCTCTCAGTAATCTGTCTATGGCGTTTATAGCATGACTGGATGCCATGGTGCATTCATCAATAATGAGAAGTTTGGCTTTTTTAATAGTTTTAGCAACTTCACTCTTTATATCGAGTCTAGAAATTGAAGTTTCATTTAATGGAATCGGTAATTTGTATTGGGAATGCAAGGTCCTTCCACCGAGAAGTGATGATGCTATCAGTCTTTTTAACCTTTCCGTTTAGTAGGTGTGTAAAGATATCTCATAGGGTTTTAATTGGCATTTTTCTAGTCATTACTGACGTTGAGCTGCTTGTCTTGTACTTACTGGCCATTTGCTTATCGTCTACTAATTGTTTTACTCTTTATTTTAGTTATTAAGTTATACGTTATCTATATATTCTGGACACAAGTCTTTTGTCAGACATATTTTTTTGATATTCTGTCAAAACTTACCTATTGATTATTTTACTGGGATATTTCGGTGAACTGAATTCCTTAATGTGGATGAAATTTAACATCAATTTTTTTAAATAGTTTCTGTGACCAACCTAAGAAACTGTTGCCTATTCCCAAGCCACAAAGGTATTTTACTGTTTTCCTCTAAAAACTTATGGTTTTAGCTTTCATGTTTAGATCTAAGATCTGTCTTAGGTTAATTTTCATATATGGTATGACTAGAGGTCAAGGTTCGCCTTTGCCATATGCATATACAGTCATTCCAGCAGCATGTGTGCCTTCATAATAGACAATTGCTTACTCAGTGTTTCACAAACAACATTCTGCCAGTCTCATTTTATAATCTGAGGGCTTTCTATGTGATAAAATGTTTTGCCAAAGAAGCTCATAATCTAGTAACATAAACAATGTTGACAATTTAATGTGATACTTTCTATATTAGTGGTAAGTGTAAAATACCATGGTGGGAGGGTGTAGAGAGAAGGGAGCTATGAAGTGTCCTCATAGTTTTGTATCATGGTAAAAGAGCTTGCCACGTATTCGATATGTTGAAAATGGTTTAAGGAAGATAGAGATTACGGCGTATATTTCGGTTAAGGAACAAGAGGCTAATTAGGAAGAATTTGCTCTTGGCCAAAATTGAAAATAAGTGAAGTTTATTGTCTGAATGGGCCCATTTCTCTTCTGTGGGGACACTCTCCTGGGTTGTCCTTTCCCGTCCTTTGCTCCCTCAAAGCTGCCCTCCCTTTTTTGAATACACACCATGATTTACTTCATTCTTCTCCTGGAAGACCTTATCAAGGCCGAGGCAGCATTCTGTCCCTCTCCTCTTTATTTCCCTCTTGTCATGACAGCTAGAAACAGTCCAAGTCTTTTCCCTCACTCCGTGGATGCTACAGTTGGCCATGGGCAAAAACACATCTCATACATTGATTTATATTTTTATATTCACCGCTGATTATGATTTAATAGACCACCATCATAGGGGTAATTGCACTTTTAACTGGGACTCCTGACAACATAATAACCTCAATTTGACCTTAATTTATTCAATTTCTCTGTGCCTCAGTTTCTCCCCCTGTATTTCATATCGTTTTGAGAATTAAATGCATGTAAAGTAGTTAGAACCGTGTTGGGGACAGAGTTAAGCACTATGTAAGTGTTTGGTAAAAGAGAAGGAATCATAGATGGTAGAGTGTGAGGCAGAGGCATTTGGGTGCTGGGGTAAGAAACTTTCCTAATGTGATTGTCACATCCTGTCACCTACATGGCAAAATGTTGTGGCCTGAGATTGAAGGGCCCCAAATCCAGCCTGCTCTTAGAGACGAAGATCCGGAATACACAATGGTTCAGAGGGCCACAGAAGTACGAACCCATTCAACTTTTTAAGTTCGTGGATGTTTAAGTATGAAATGCAGGCGCCATCTTCTGGTTATCCTGAGGAAATGAGACTTAAAGGCTTGGTGGCAACTCCAGCTGACTCCAGCCAGAGCCAAACCTCCAGGGATCCCTGGAGCCTGGCAGTGAAATGGGGGAAAGGCATGCACCTGGGGTCTCAGGTGACAAAGAGCTCTGTGTCAGCTTTGGGTTGCAAGTGTCAACCAAGGCAAGGGTCAAATAACGAGGGTTATGTACAGCGAAAGGGAATTGTAGAATATACCAAGATGAGAGGTCAGTGGAGATGGCTGAGTCAGGTGCTGCTGACTGTGGGCACCAAATCCCCTGGGCTGCAGGGCAGGAAGCTAGGAACTTCCCTTTGACGTAGAGGTCCTTGCACCGTGAGGCCCCCTGCACCGTGTTTCTGGGTCTCCTTACACAGGTATACATCTGCCTGCCGATAGGATGACGTACCTATTTTGTGCCAGGTACTGTAGTAGGCATTTTCATGTTAAGACTCTACAATATTACATGGTATTATTAACCCCATTTAACTGGTGAGAAAACCTCAGCAAACCTGTCAAAGCCCTCTGTCAAGGGACTGCGTTAGTTTGCCAGGGCTGCCCTAAGAAAATGCCACAGATTGGGTGGCATTAAACAACAGAAATTGATGTTCTCATAGTCTGGGGGCTGGAAGTCCAAGGTCAAAGTGTTGGCAGGTTTGGTTTCTTCTAGGCCCCTCTCCATGGCTCGCAGATGGCTCCCTTCCTCTGTGTCCTCACATGGCCTTTTCCCTCTGCCCACATCCCTGACGTCTGTGTGTCCAAATGTCCCCTTCTTGTAAAAGCACCAGTCAGATGGAATTAGGTCCCACTCTAACTGAACTCATTTTAATTTAATCACCTCTTTAAAGGCTTGTCTCCAAATATAGTCACATTGTAGCTACTGCGGCTTCAGCGCTGACTTTTCAGGGAACATGATTCAGGGCATACAAGGGACCAAGTCAGGCTTGAACCTCAGGCCTCTGATTTCAGCCCTCACTTCTGTCCACAGTCCCACAGCTGTTCTGTCCTCTGGCATAGGCAAGATTTCCTTTCAGTTCACTTTGGTGGAAGTGCAAGGTGTCTGATAATCCAGGGAAAACTCTCATAGAAATTCAGTTGGAATTTTATTCTTGGCTTCCTTCTAGAGTAATGAACCAAGGAAATGGGACCTTCGGTCTGAAATTCACTTAACAGTGTGGGGCGCAGGGACAGTTAACTCTCTGCTGAGAATACCACATCTACAGTGGTAGGACAATATGCCTTGTCATCTTTCTCTTGGCTAAGCTGATGGCCAGTGCCCAGGACCAGTCTGACATAGTCCTGTGTGCCTTAGTTAGGACTGGCTTTTCAGTGTTGCACTCAGGGGCAGGCTCTGGGCCAACTGCTTCTTTCCCAGGCTTGTCCAACAGCCCAGTAGAAATGCCAGCCACAGGTTGTGCTGGTGTTAGGGGACGAATGATTGGCCACAGCTGAACGTCTTCCTGTAGATGATGTGGAGCCTAGGAATGCAGGGTGCATCCCTGCAATATTCTTGTGACCAGATGCAGTCAAGATGCCCAAGAATGTTCCTGTCTCAGAGACATCTGCTCGGCACCAGCAGGCGAGGGCTCTGGCATGCTAGGGTGCCTTGACTTTGGGCACAGGCCGCCATCGTTAGCACTCAGTCACAGAGCCGTGTGCTTCATTTGCAGCCAGATTAGAATTCTAGGAATTTATGAGTATGAAAGGCACTGTGACTCTGTGGGCTGTTAGTTATAACCAGTAAGATCTGACCAGCTTTAGGCGCTAGTAAGACAAGCACAGGCCAGTGGAGCAGAAAAGAATGGGTCTCGGAAACATCTACCTCAAGTCAATGCTGAACACTGCAAAGGGCTACAGTCGAACAATATGAAGTCCCTAGTTGAGGCGTGTCATTGCTTCTTACCAGCTACGTGGGTCCTGACCACGGAAGCTTACTGAGCCCCATCTAAAATGGGGATGGTCATTGCCCCAAGACAATGTGCCTTCCTAGAGGCTGGTTGGATTTAATAATGAAACGGAGTCATCTGCAAGAGGGTACTGTCCATTCAGAACGCAGTATACAAATGTAACTTGCCCTCATTTTTAAATATGCCCTCTCCTCATTAGCACAGCTCTCAGAACAGAAGGTTATAATAGTGATTTTCATGTTGTTTGATAGAAATGTGTATGTTTATTTGTTCCGACGGACTGTAAGTTCTGCGAGAGCAGAGACTGCATTATTCATCTGGTATCTGTGGACCTCGCCGCTCCTAGGTTCTCCGTCATTGTTAAATGAATAAATAAATAAGTAATGTTAGTCTACAAATTTACCAAAGGCATGGGGAAAATGGTATAGATAAGTGAAAATATATTATAGAGAAAGTAATTCTGGATCTTTCAGAGATATATCGCTGGTTTGTGAAATGCTCTTTTCCAAATTTAGCACAAGCATTTCAGTCCAGACTCAGTACAGCCGCACTAAAAGGGGTTTCTGATATTGTTCATGGCCATGTCACCAGGAGCTGCCACCGAGAAAGAGAAGTCCCCGTGTTTCTCGCTACCCACACTCCTGCCAGGTGAACTGCTACCTGAAGGCATGCTATCCAGACTCAGAGCCAAACAGACAAAAGGAACATGCTTCTGGATGAATCTTTCACTGTCTGAATTCTGATAATCACCACCTTGGAACTTAAGAACCAAAGTGACTTTTGCAAATATCCCTTGTAACCCAAGCAAGTTAGATTCCTCAGCTTGGATTGAAAAGGATACCCTATATCCAAATATATTTATAACAGTCCCTTCATGCCTATTCATATACATGTACATAGACATACACACTTACGTGAATATATAATATATACATATATATGCATATAACTAATCTAATAAAAGAGTAATGTGCAAATTAACCATCACTCTGAGACACTTACACCATGCCCACCGGCCAAGCCACGACCACCAGCCAATCAGAGTGACTATATGCAAATTAATCCAGCCAAGATGGCAGCTGGCAGCCATGAAGGCTTCTGTTGCACCAGCGATGGAGGAAACTGCCTGCCTAGGCCGGCTGGGCCTCTGCTCAAGGCAACAATGTTTCAATTATAGAAGCCACGGAGCTGAAGCAAATAGGAGGCTTCGTTGCCTGCCTAGGCCTCCGCTCAAGGCAACAAAGTTTCAGTTATAGAAGATAAATAATCCCCAGAAACCTGATTCCAGCCAGCCTCGCTGGGATGTTGGGTCAATGGGAGCTGTGGGCAGCCTGAAAATGACTCTCAGCCCCTCACCCAGGCTGGCCAGGCATGCCAGCAGGTGGACATCCCCCAAGGGGTCCTGGACTGCAAGAGGGCACAGGCTGGGCTGAGGGACCCCTCCAAGTGCACAAATTTTTGTGCACTGGGCCCCTAGTATGTATATATATATATATGTGTGTGTATATATATATTCCTTTTTTTAATTCCAAATATATTTTTATTGATTTCACGGAGGAAGAAAAGAGGGAAAGACAGAAACAGCAATGATGAGAGACAATCATTGTTTGGCTGCTTTCTGCATATCCTCTATTGGGAACTGTGTCCGAAAACCAGGGATGTGCCCTGACTGGGAATTGAACCATGATCTCCTGGTTCATAGGTGGATGCTCAACCATTGAGCTCCACTGGCCAGACAAAATCCTTTGTCTTGACAATACTTATCATCTATTGGTGTCCAGAATAAAGAACATAATCTAATACAAAATTTATGGAGATTCTCCTGCCTAATTGCACAGTCAGGATTGAGTCTGATCTGTGGAAGTATTTAAAGTTATAGCATGGTGGGTGGCACCCTAAGCTACTTCTTAGGACTCATTGTCACTGTGGAAGGGGAAGGACATCCCAAATCTTTGAAGGGTTATCTCTGAATCCCTAGCACCTAGCACATTTAATGCTTCATAAGTGAGTACTTGGGACAGCTAAGAGGACAGGGCAAGCATAGGATGCACCCCATGCCAGAAGTGAACAGGCCGGTGTTGGCTTCAAGGGCTATACTTTAGCCTCAAAATTTAGGGTGTATTTATGGTGTAGTATGTACATTTCAATAAAGTATTTAGAGATCCTTTGGACTCAGTTAATGCAAGCTACCTAAAATGAACAGCTTTTTCAAATAAGGTATTTTCTCTTGCAGTATTTTAAATCTTCAAACTGTATGGTTTTACTGCTATTTATTCAGAAGACAATAAAAATACATTTAAAAAAATAACTTTACTCTGGGGATGGAAGCAAGTTCTCACCTGTGAACCAGTGTGTTCTTGAGGCCACCAACCAGGCCTCGGGCGATGGTCTTTGCTCTGGGGGTGAGAATCGCTTGAGAGACGTGGAAGGTGCCACGTGGGGCCCGCTCACTCAGAGTGGTCTCCAAGAAGAGGATTAGTTTGCGCACACTGGTGGTATTTGCCCAGGGCGCTGGGATCTGCTTTCCAGGCCACAAGAAGGGGTATTGCTTGTAGAAGGGGCAGTGATAGAAAATAAGAACCTGAGATGTCCAAAACAGAAAAAGTAAAGCAAGTCATGAACAAACAGAATATCAACTCCTTGGCTTGACGCAGATTGCTAGGAGGGAAAGGCAAACAAATGTAAACACATAGAAATGCAAGAATTGTGTATATATATATATATATATATATATATATATATATATATATACACACACACACACACACACACATACACACTTGATAAGCAAGGATTTAAGTATTTGCATAAGTCTGAGTTAAAGATTCTTAACTTTATTTTTGTCAGCACATTGAAAGTATGGTAAAACCCTGAACCCCTCTCAGGCTATGATTTAAATGAAAGCATAAAATAAAACAAACAGGATTACAAAAGAAATCAATAAGATGGAAATAGAGCTATGAATATATTAACTGAATTTGTAATAAACTGATGTATGTGTTTCATAATAAATACATTAAATAAAAACATTTTATGGTAAGTATAAGGTCCATAATTTTGAATTAATGATGAGTATAAGGATATTTCAAGACATTTGCAATAATTGATGTGTGATATGGATACATATGTGATTTCTATAGGGATAAAATCATAGTTATAGAGCCAATCAATACTTCTGAGGGTGACTGCATCCATAATCTATGGATATACACTTTTCAGTTAAATTCACAGACTTCTTACATTCCTCAGACCCCAGGTGGAGACCCCCTGAAACTACAAGTTATGACTCAGATGCTCAGGAAATTGGCACTGAGCTCTTGGAGTTGAGATCGACACACTGAACTTGTGTGCTGACTTTCAATGGCGCGTGCCAATTCTGAATGAAATAGCCCTTCCCAGGAGGAAGCAGGAGCTTACTCAAGGCGGGGAAGAAGACCTCTGGGAGGTGCGGGTCCCCAATGGGACCTCTCAGGATGGTGGTGATTTTGAAATAATTAGCAAGCCACATCTACAGCATTAATTAGTCTTTGAGATGCAGCTGAGGGACAGGGAGTTGCTATTTTGGTTATGACAATTCAGAGCTCTGCTGCTTAGGTTTCTAAAAGTAACATCCCCCCCGCCCCCCTCCAGGGCACAGTGATGTCTACTTGGAGGAATGACAGCGTGCTGTTTACACACCTTGGACTACAATCCTCAGGCAGCTGGCCGGAGAGCATAATCCTCTACGCACCCATGAAGGACTCTGAATGTGTTTTGTTTCCTGTGAGCCTTTAGATCTTAACCGTGGTGCCTGGCTAACTGCTCCTGGAGGCCTACAGCAGGAGTGCCAGGCCCAAAGCCCTGAACGGGCTAATGGCTGTTCTTGTTTGTAATGGTTTTGAGTACTGTCTGACTGACTGCTAATGCTGTCTGTGGTAAACACATGTGCTAATGAGGTTAATGACAGGCTCACTGTAAGCAGATTGTCTGGGAGATCGGGGAGGATTTCCTGCTGCAGGGTAATTAGCTGGTTTGGAAGGCTGGGGTCTCCAGTGTCCCTGAGTGAGGAAAGCTGGCCCCTGGAACAGGCTGCGGGAGAGGCAGACTGTGTGACCCTTGGACGGGGCCCTTCTGACCACTGACCAGGCTGCCTGCCCCTGGAAGAAATGTCAGGGAGTGAGAGGACAGTGGTGCTCTTTCCTTAGCCTTGGAAAAGATGCAAAAAGAGCAAATTACATGAAAGGGATTTTATGCCTTTCCTCAGGAGCCTTCTTAGGATTGGATCCTAAAGGTTGGAGGATAATTTCTATTCATAGTAGGAAGAGCAACTTTCATTCTACAGATTTTCAGGGGCAGTAACTCTAGTCCAGGGCCTGTGTTTGCATCAGCCTCCCCACCTTACTCCGCTGTGTTTTTCTCTGAGACATTCTCCCCATCCAGCTTAGCCATTATATTCAGTTTTTCTCTTGAGATTCAGATTTAAAAATCGCATTTCCTTTGAGAATTATTCCTTCATTGACTTCTTCTTATTCTGATTGGTCCTTTCTGAAGCCCCTGGGATATGGATTTATACTATCTACTATTTTTCAATTGATTGGTTACAAAAACCCCATTCTTTGTACAGTACATTTGAGGCCATTTTACCTTGTAACTGTATATCGGTTGTTTTGTATTTTGCTAGTGTTATGTATTTTTACTTTCTCAGTAAAATTCTAAATAATGTCAATCTGTAAATTACATTTTCGAATTCATTATACCCTGAAAAACCATAGCCACTCATGTACAACTATATATCTGTGAGTGGTGATGTAGCTGCTTTTGCGTAAGTGAAATGTGACTGAAAGGTGATACACTTCTTGCTATTAAATTGTAGTAATAAAATACTCAGGGGCTTACACGCAAGGCAGCTCATTACATAATGAATATTTAAAGTTTAACCACTAGTAGGGTACTGCCCAGAAGGGAGGGATGACTGATGGCTTTGCTATCTCGTTTTGTTTTTAAGGAGAGACCTGTCAGGGAAAACTTTGGAAAGGAAGGGGGACAGGGATAGCCTAGAATTCAAATTGATGACACTCTCCCTTTTCCAGAGGTGTCATCACAGGGTCTTTATAATTTTAGGCATATCTGCAGTGGAGGATACAGATTAACCCATACTTAACAACTCTGATAGATCATCACTGTGTTGCTAGACAGTCACTGTCCACACCATTCATTACTCTTAAAGACACCTGTTACTCCTACAGATTCCATAACAATTTAGTGTGTGTGTGGTGTGGCAACCCATCCAGAATACTATCTGTATTCAAAATTTTAAAACTATATTTATAACAGATGTCTGTTTATAAACCTAGCTGTACTCAAATTTAACCTTACCTGAATCCCAGGACTCAAAGGCCTGCTTACCCATCTCTTTCCCTTCCTCCCATTCTGCTAACTCTCTAGATCAGCGGTCGCCAACCGGTGGTCCATTGGCTACTGGTGGTCCGTGAGGTCTGAAAGGTTGGTGACCGCTGCTCTAGATCTCCTGATAATAGGGACACATGAATAAAAAGAGTGTTTTATTAGCATAGTCTATGACATCAGTTGTGAAAATCACCAAGATATGTGAGCAGCTCTGGGAGCCTGAAAAGCTGAGGGAACTCTGGGGAGCCTGTGGTGGAATCCTGGCTCCTGTCACTCACTAACATGTTCTCCTGGGCAACTTGCTTAATCTCACTATGCCTGTTTTCTCACTTGTAAAGATAGAATAATAACAAAATACCTATCTCACAGTTTAATTGAAATGATAAATGAGTTAATATACATACTTTGCACATTGTAAAGGCTCACTAAATGTTAGCTGTTCTTGTTGTTGCTATCCCTATCTATCTATCTATCTATCTACCTCGATATATATATCTATATATATATCTATATATCTATATCTACCTATCTATCTATGTATATATGTATGTGTGTGTGTATGTATATATGTATGTGTGTGTGTGTGTGTGTGTATATATATATATATGGCTAAGCAACTGTCCCAATGGTAGCTATGACATGCACTGAACACCAAGGGGAAGATGCTCAATGCAGGAGCTGCTGAGCTGCAGTGACTTGGCAGTGGCAGTTCTCATGTGACGCACCTGGAACCAGAGAGGAGGAAGCCTGATTCTGAGGTGTGTCACCTGAGAACCACCTTCTCACAATCTGGGACCCCTCGCGGGATGTGGGAGAGCCAGTTTCAGCCCGATTCCCACACGCCGGGTCAAGGGACTCCACCAGCTGAAGGGACTCAGCTCACTCCACAGATGACCTTCTAGCCACGGCCCTGCCCCAGGTGCAGCTGGCCGGGGAGGGACCACAGGAGGTTGGCTCCAGGGCGTGTCTGGCCTGTCTCGCCCAGTCCTGCCCTGCTGGCTACCTTCTAATTAATTTCCTTTCAATGTGCACAAATCCATGCACTGGGGCACTATTATTTAATATTGTAAAAGAGAGACTCCACCTGGGTAAAAAATCTCTCCAAATGAGACCTGTGAGTCTAAATGTATATAAACTCAGATTTGGAGGAAGGGGTGTGGTAAATATTTGGCAAACCATCACTTACACATGTTTTTGTGAGGAAAAATAGCTTAGATAAATTTTAACAGATACTAGATTTAACTATTAGCCTCTGTCAGTCTAAGGACTTAAGCACTTTTATGAGTGTATAAAACAATCCAGTGTTTCTAATTACTCAGGTCAAACCTGGGAGTTATCCTAGAACCTCACTTCCTTTCACACCCTGAACCTCAACCATTAGGCAACCCTGTTGGCTCCCCCTTCTGATAGGTTCAGAATCTGACCACTTCCCAACAACAGTCTCCTCCCTGGTTTCCCCTCTTCGTCCCCTCCCCCTATTCCTGGTCTCTTCCTGGTAACCCGAGGGAGACTGTTACCACTAAGTCAGGTCTCAGCACCCTGTGCTCAGAAACCTTCACTCAGAGTACAAGCCCAGTCCTTACAGCACCACATAATCAGTCATTCTTCCTCTGACCTCCTCCATGGCTGGCTCTGCTCTGCAGTGCCCCCTGCTTTTCATCAAAGATGTTGGCACACTCCTGCTGAGGGCTCTGCCAGGGCTGTTCCTCCCCTGGGAAAGCTCTTCCTCTAATGTCCATGTGACTAGCTCCCTGCTATGCCATCTTGCAGTGAGGGCTGCCCTGACAGACCTAGTTAAAACTGTGACCAGCCCTCCAGCCCACAGAACCCTGACTCCCCTCACCAGCTCTTCATGGCTCTTACCACTCCGGCATTATACGGAATGTGCTTATTATGTTTACTATCTATGAACTGTCTCCCTTCACTTGAATGGAAGTTCCATTAAGGGGCAAGGATCTTTGTTTCATTTACTAATTTATCCCAAGTGCTTAGACTGGTGCTCACTTAGCACATACTTCGTGTTCAAAAAGTGTTTGCAAGTGAATAATCTTTAATTGATTTTTAATTAAAAGCTCTTCCATAAGTTAAAAAATAACTGCCTCTTTAAGATGTTTTGGTTAATGTATCTGAGCAAGTGAGCAATTATGAATCAAAAGTACTTCGTTTTTTTCTTGTTAAAGAGAGTCTAAATGGGAAGCTGACCATTCCTGGAGCTCTTGTTTCCCACTCTCTACTATTTTTGGGGATCAGAGCAGAATATATCTGAGGCCCACATGCCTTTTCTTGGGTATATCCCTCTTGGATCTAGGTTTGGGGACTCTTCTCAGCATAAGCAACCTGGGGATTAGTCTCCAAGCCTGGGTCCCTCCCACGGGCTCCTCCTTTCTTAGTTCTTTCCCACTAGGACCCACATTCTGTGAAGATGGCCTTTTAAAATAATAACACACCTGAAATGATCCCTTCACATGCCTTCGCCAGCTGATGCTTTTACTTATCAATCAGTACTTGGCAGGGATGATCTGACACTGAGTTGAAGGCAGGATGGAATGGACTGCCTTTGAGGGGCAGCAGGGGGTTTAAAAGTGGATTTTATGGGAGAAAGTAAAATGGTATGACCAACTGGTCCATTTCACAACTTTGCTTGGGCTGGTTCTGGCCAGGCCATTCAAAATCAATTTAGATGCCAAACAGATTGCCAAAAAGTTTTAAATACTTGGCAGGTGTTAGTCCCAGGTTAGGGCCATCCAGGGAAGCCCCTGAAGCCATCCTGGAGCCCAGGAGCTTGTGTGAGTATGTTTAATATTCCAAACCATCTATGCCTTCTAGACTCAGAGCCCTACAATGAGCTGTCTTACGGTTGGCAATACAGAAAGAGGCAGAAACAGTCCCATTCTCTCATCTCGGTTCTCCTACCTGGCACTTCTTCTCCCACAGGATCTGCAGGGTCAGACTCTCCACATTGCAGGCCGAGCACAGTTTGTTTCCAAAGGCTTCCTGTATCCGGTGAACCAGATATTTGTGATGGGCCTCATCCATGGCGTAGAAGTGGTTGAAATCCAGGAAGACAATCTCTCGGGGGTGCTGCGTAAGAAACGAGTCGATCTCCATCAGCCCATCCCAGACCTTGATGCCAAACAGTCCGTGGATGAAGTAGATCTCCTGGTCGGTATCCCCTGGCTTGGAGGACACACGCAGGTCAAAGTAGCGGATCCCAGCATCGAGCTGCTCTCGGAAGGTCAGGTTCTGAGTCACAGACCATTTCTTCATTAGCTTCTTCACCAAGGAGATCCTGGCAAGGCGCATGACAGCGGGGGTTTGGTCAGGCCCCACTGGGGATTTCTCATCTACCCAGTAGCTGAACGAATCATGGGATCCTACACAAAGGAATACAGGTGAGGAGAACAGTTGAGACTGGATCTGGCAAAAAATATGCCAATTGGTAGGAAAACAAACAAAAATTAGGAGACAAATACACACCAAAAAAAACCTGTAAACAAATATTTGCAAAAATTTTACATGCTTGCTAGGGATGAAATAAGCATAAGTGAAAGTCATGCCGCATTTAGCAGCTTGTTAAGCCTGGGGTAAAACTATAATCCTCATATATTGCTAGTGTAAGGTACATTAATAAATACCCTTTTGGAAAGCTCTTTAGAAATATGCTTGGAAAGAGGAGCTTGAAAATAATCACAGCATTTGATCTAGTAATTTCAGGAGAGCTATTTTAAGGAAATAAACTGATTTTGGAAAAACAAATGTGTGCTGGAGAAGATTCATAACAGAGACAAACTGGAGGTGGCTTGAGCATCCCTCACAGAGGAGTGCTTAATGGTGGCATACTGACTTTATTCACACAGCCATTGAAACAGAGGGTATGAAAACTCGATGTCCAGCTCAGTAATGCTGGGATAGGCATCTAAATTGTAGGAAAGGCAGAATTTTTTTAAAATTCTGACTATTTTTTATGCTTTTGTAAGTACCACTTTACTATAGTAAAATGAGTCTGTAGGGGACATATTATTGAGGCTATCATGGTAGCAACTGCTCTTCAAGTTCACTATGCCACGCAATGACAACAACACGAAAAAAGATACTGAAAAGTTGGCAAAGAAGGACAAAGACCCAGTGAATAAATCTGGGGCAAGATGAAAAGAAGATGTGGTCCAAAGGCAAAGTTCAGGACAAGATCAATAACCTAGTCTTGTTTG
Source organism: Murina feae (assembly GCA_004026665.1). Classification (NCBI taxonomy): domain Eukaryota; kingdom Metazoa; phylum Chordata; class Mammalia; order Chiroptera; family Vespertilionidae; genus Murina; species Murina feae. The sequence goes on along the minus strand of PVJC01014045.1, from coordinate 1,029 downwards.
ACAAAGCAATATAAGACAAACTCTGTAAGGAAGCTCCCAACTATAAGCTTACTAGAGGCCTGGTGCACAAAAACTTGTGCACTCGGGGGGAGGGGGGCTCCCTCAGCCCGGCTTGTGCCCTCTCACAGTCTGGGACCCCTTGGGGGATGTCCACCTGCTGGTGTGCCTGGCCAGCCTGGGTGAGGGGCTGATGGCCATTTCAGGCTGCCCACAGCCCCTTCAGGGTTCAGGTCCCTACTGGGGTGCCTGGTCAGCCTGGGTGAGGGGCTGATGGCTGTTTCAGGCTGCCCACAGTCTCTTCAGGGTTTGGGTCCCTACTAGGGTGCCTGGCTGGAAGCAGCTATCTGGAATTTATTTAACTTCTATAATTGAAACTTTGTTGCCTTGGTTTCCACCACCCCCTGCTCGAAGCCTGTGTTGCCCCTGGCAACCCAAGGTCCCAGCCTGGCAGATATCTGGGGTTTGTTTATCTTCTATAATTGAAACTTTGCAGCCTTGAGTAGAGCTCAGGGCCCGCAGGGCCCTGGCTTCCTCCATTGCCCGGGGCAACTCCAGCTCTGTGGCCGCCACTGCCATCTCAGTTGAGTTAATTTGCGTATTTGTTCCTGATTGGTTGGTGGTCATGGCTTGGGGTATAACAGAGTGAGGGTCAATTTGCATATTACTCTTTTATTAGATTAGATAGCTAGCTGCTGCCTCTGAGACTGCATATCTTTGGTGCCTTGGCCAGGGCAGCCCTTCAGGAGCTCCATAGTAAAGGACTTACTAAACTTGCTACCAACACAGTGCTCAAGTAATTTATACCAGAAACACCAAGGGTGGGGATGTCCTAGCTGTTGGTGAAGATGCATGAACAACAGGTCCCACCAGCTATACATTTTGAGAAATAAAACTTTATTAAATAAAAAGTGCATAGGAATGAATTCTTGACAGATGAGATAAACATTCTGCAAAGTTCAACATGGGTTAGTTACATGGCTTAATTTCAACTCATCTATTAATGAACCAAATCTGCTTTAAATGATCAAA
>PVJC01014044.1:0-37021 GCA_004026665.1 Murina feae | reverse complement strand
AGTCTGCATGGGTGACCAGGCCAGTGGGAAGGGGCAGTTGGGGGCAACCAGGGTGGCAGCGGGGGGGGCAGTTCAGGGTGACCAGGCCAGGGGGGGTGTAGTTGGGGGCAATTAGGCTGGAAGGGGGGCAGTGTGGGGTGACTAGACTAGCAGAGGGAGCAGTTGGGGGTGACCAGGCTGGTGGGGGGTAGGGCAGTTAGGAGCAACCAGGCTGGCAGGGAGGGAGCAGTTAGGGGTGACCTGGACAGCAGCAGGGGGCAGTTAGGGGCAACCGGACTGGCGGGGGGGGAGAGTTAGGGGTGATCAGGCCATCATGCAGAGGCAGTGAGGGGCGATCAGGTCGATGGAGGGGGCAGTTAGGGGCAACCAGGCAGGCGGACTGGTGAGCAATTAGGAGCCAACGTTACAGGATTGTGAGAGAGATATCCAACTGCCAGTTGAGGCCCGATCTCCGGGATCAGGCCTAAACTGGCAGTTGGACATCCCTCAAGGGGTCCTGGATTGGAGAGGGTGTAGGCTGGGCTGAGGGGAAACACCTTCCCCCCCATATCATAAGAGGCTAATATGCAAATCAACTGAACGGCAGAAAGACTAGTTGCTATGATACACACTGACCACCGGGGGCAGACGTTCAACACAGGAACTGCCCCCTGGTAGTCATTGCGCTCCCACAGGGGGAGTACCACTCAGCCAGAAGATGGGTTCATGGCTGGTGAGTGCAGAGATGGTGGCAGGAGCCTTTCATGCCTCTATGGCAGTCAGACATCCCCCAAGGGCTCCTGGACTGTGAGAGGGCACAGCTGGGCTGAGGGACCTCCCCCCCCCCCCACCAAGTTCACAAATTTTATGCACTGGGTCTCTAGTCTATATATATAAAACCCTAATATGCAAATAGACCAAACTATGGAACAACTGAACAACCACACAATCAGTCACTGGGATGTGGCTGACCACCAGGGGGCACATGCGGAACATGGCAAGCGTTGGCCGCAGTGGGATGGTGAACAGGTGAGTGGGGGTGCCAGATCAAGGCAGGGCACCAGTCACTGTCATCAGGGCGAGCCTCTGGTGGTTACTGAAAATTCTTTGCTCCTGCCTGCTGCAATACCACCTGGCTTTCACACCCACTGCCAGCACCAGCCCTGCTCACACCCCCTGCTGGCTCCTGACACTGATCCGGTCACTCGGCACCTTCAGCGGGTGCAAGAGGCAGCTGCTGGCCCCGATCACCCCTGAGGGTTTCTCCACCTCCCCCTGCTCCTGAAGAGCGATTGGGGCAGCAGCCGCTGCTCATACCAGCTGGCCCTGCTTGCACCTCAGTTGCTCTGCGCCATCAGTGAGTACGAGCGGGGCCAATGTCATCAGCATGTGGGCATGGCAGTGGTGGGAGTGGGGCTGCCAGAAGACAGGGGACCAGGGGCTGCGGTAGGAGGGGCCAGGTGGGGGGGCAGAGGATGGGCCGAGACATGCCCCTGTGCCCACTGCAGCCTTGTGGCCCACAGTTCCTTTCAAGGTGCATGAATTCATGCACTGGGCCCCTGGTTAAATTATAAAACTCTTAAACAATCTATATGACTAGAAAAGTAAAAATGTAAATTTTTAAATAGAGGGAGTTTTTCATCTCTATGGCACTGTTTTGCAAACCAATCTGTGTAACTCTGTTCCTAAGTTTACACACGGAGAGGATGTATGCTTCTCTACACTCCTCGTTGCATCTGTGGTGAGCAAAGTTTAATTGCTCATCCACAAGCTAGTTACAGATGCTAATGCCTTTCATTAGTAGTGGGAGATTTTGGACTTTCAATCAATTTTTCATTAGATTTAGTAGTATATAAACTAAATTTAGATATATCTAAAGCCTTTGGACACCAGAAAGTGAGAGAACATATGGGGCTATAAATCAATGCCTCATTTTGGATATATCTAATATAATAAAAGAGTAATATGCAAATTGACCATCACCTAAGCCATGTCCACCAGCCAAGCCATACCTCCCAACCAATCAGAGCGGCTGTATGCAAATTAACCCAGCCAAGATGGAGGCCAGCAGCCATGGAGCTAGAGCAAACCAAAGGCTTCTATTGCAACTGCCTGCCTAGGCTGGCTGAGCCTCTGGTCACAGTAACAATGTTTCAATTATAGAAGCCATGGAGCTGAAAGGCCTCAGCTTAAAGCAACAGTGTTTCAATTATCCTATATAATAAAAACGTAATACTGAAATTGACCGTTTCTTCCGGATGCCTAAGCCACGCCCACCAGCCAATCAGAGCGGCTGTATGCAAATTAACCCAGCCAAGATGGAGGCTGGCAGGGCGGCTCTACACTGAGAGCCTCTGCGGCCGGCACAGCTGTGTCGGGTGTGTTGGCTCAGTGGTGGGGAGGTCTGGCCTGGGGCCTCCTCGGGGTGTCCAAGAGTGCCCATCCCAGGTCCACTGCCTGGCTCTGCCCCCTAGGGGCCTCCTCTGGGCGTCCAGGAGTGCTGGTCCTGGGTCTGCTGCCTGGCTCCGCCCCAGGGGCCTCCTCCGGGGCGTGTGGGAGCGTCTGCTGCACAATGCCGAAAATCCAAAGCCAGTCCGCTGCCCGGCTCCACCCCAGGTGTGTTCACTCAGCAGCAGGGCCCCACCAAAGGATCCTGCACCAGCGTCCGCCCCTGGCTCGCCACCTAGCTCTGTGCCAGGTGTGTCTCCTCAGCAGTGGGGGCCCACCAGGCATGTGCGATCGTGGGCCCTCCAGTGGGAAACGTCCAGGCCTGCACTCACCAGCCCTCCCACCCCCCAGTGCACGAACCCTGAAGGGGCTGTGGGCAGCCTGAAAATGGCCCTCAGCCCTTCACCCAGGCTGGCCAGGCATGCCAACAGGTGGACATACCCCCGCCCCCTGAGGTGTCCCAGACTGCAAGAGGACACAAGCCAGGCTGAGGGACCCCTCTGAGTGCACAAATTTTTGTGCACAGGGCCCCTAGTAGTAATATATTAGCTCCTCAGAATTTCTTTGCCTGTGTGCATTTCATATAGTAACATTTTGTTGTTTCTTAATTCTGGTGACTTCTAATGGATTCAAATGATGTGTGTGTGTGTGTGTGTGTGTGTGCAGAGTATTGAAGTTCAAGATAAATAATCCATGAACTTCTTCAGGCATGCCTCTAATAAGGCCGTTAATGATTTATTTTCAAAGCTAAAATTATAGCTACTGAAGCTCTAAAGCTGAAAATTTAAACCCAAGTAAAATAACACTTTTCAGTTTCCTCCTTTCACCTCTCTTCCACTTTTTTCCTATTTGTATTGTGGCAATGAACACTTGGTGTCATACAATATCCTCCTAGGAGCAATTGAATGTGCATCTAACTGGGAAGAGAATGTGTGCACTCTAAATCAAGTTTCTTTATTTTACCCAGGAGGTGCTACTGTAATGTTGTGAGGCCAGAGTACACAAGGCAGAGATCAAGCTTGAGAGGGAACCTCTCATCATTAGCTTTGTGGTTGCTAGTTTGAATCTTTCTCTTTCTTTTGCTTTGAGGTGTTAATTTTCCCAATTTTATAGCCACAAGTGAAATCCTACAAATATAAAATTTTTGTTAAATGAACAGTCGGGAAAAACAAAATATAATGATACTTATTGTTCCTGACAAGCAGAGTTAAATACCCTCCTTCATCTGCTATCCTTAGCTTACTGTCTCCAGTGCTGTGTCATCAAATTGTTATGTATTCATTTTGACTTCATAAGTATCAACTGTGCCTTCTTTGGTTTGGGACATTGTTTTTGATCTCCCAGCATGGAAATTGTTCTATCATGTCACTCCAATGTGCTTGAGCTTTGATGGTAAAACCTTTAATGTATGGGTTTAATATACTGTGTCTTCTCTCAGTTCAAAGACTTGTGGAAAGCACTTATATATTATGAAGATTATGGCTTTATTTTGAGCTACCTGCTATCCTGGTCTATTTAACACAATTTTGCTTTTAGTTTATTATTTTTAGCTTTAAGTAAAGATTGATTTCTATGTTCCATTTTGTAGAGTTATTTAATGTCGTGATTGTAAAAATTATAGCCATAATAGTTACTTTCTGTCACAATTCTCCTATTATTTATAAGAATGAACTAAAACTCAGGGAAGTGTTGGTGGTAGTCAAATCTATGAGTAATGGAGACTGACTTTGAGCTCTGATATAACTTTCAATGAATAGTTTGCATACATTGCCATGAGAGCACTCTGCCTCAAAATTCTAGCTCTCCTGCTTAAATTCATTGTTTTAAATTCACCTAATGACTTGATAAACTATCTGTTGATTGTAGTAATTGAGTTTTTGAAACTTTTCAAATGTAATGAAAAATTGGTTTTTCTAATTTGAGCCAATTTCCCCATTGATATCTCTTGTGAGTCACTTACAGGATGATTGCCCCAGGATTATTCTTAGAAGAAATAGGTTCTAATTAATGTTAAGTTCTCTAATTCTGTAGAACAAGGTTTAGCATGTAGATCAGCACATAATGGGCTGTTAACAAATATTATTTCCTTCTCTGCTTTCTCTTTGTCATTTCTTTCAACGATTTAGAAAATTCCTGTCTTTGTCCCTTCTGTTTAGAGTTCTGATTCCTAACTTTGTGAAGACAAAGAATATATTTCATAGTCATCTCTCCATCTTCATTTTGAAAGTCTATTTCTCTTCAATAACTAGGAATGCTATATACTAGTATGTATGGCATTCTACAGCTTCTCTGGCCTTTGCTTCTCTGTATCATATGCTTATTCTTACTATCCCTTTTATGTAGAATCGAGTTAACTTTTAGTCCAAGCATTTTCTCTTTTCTCTCAATTTTCATTCTTTGGAAACATCTCTCAGTAACTGATCCCCAAAACTATTAACCTGATGCTAAAGTTTCTCATAGGCTCTAGTTCTATATTTCTAATTCTCTGCTCAGCAAATTCTTTTTATCTTTTAAATCACTTTGAATGATCCATGTTTAAATATTTCCTTCAAATTTGTCTTTACTTTCAAATATTACCTCTACTTTTATTTTTTTTAATCTTTCAGACTATCAGATTCAAAATTTCCTTGCAGAGTCAACCCCCACTAATTAGGGTTGGCTATGATTGTCTATGTCTTCTATTCATTTCTTTTTATTTCTCACTGTTAATATATTTTAATCCCCCTGTGAAGCACAGTCCACGTGGCCTGGGTTCAAAGGTCTGGAGAAAGGGCTGATGTGCAAATTAATACACAAGATAAGAAATACAAATTTGGAAATTATGAGGGAAGCAAGATGTGAACTTAATTCAAGTGACTAAGCTCCACTGAATCTCTGCACCCATCTTCTTTCTATTAACTAGAATACACAATTGCCTCTTGGGAATGCAAACAGGCATATCAAAGGTAATGTTTAGTAAACAGTAAAAGGATTATCAGGTAGGGGGGTTGCCTTCAGCTAGTTAGCAGCAGGTAATAACATGCAGATATTCATCCTTCTGAATATAAAAGCCTTATTCTGCCTTCTGACTGGACTTCTTGCATTTGTATTGATTACTGTTGATCTTTGCTTCCAGCATCCCTCAACTTTAAGTAACCACTTAGACTGTTCTTGCCTTCAGTCCCCTTCCCTGTTTGAATTCTGATGTATTGTTGGTATATGTAACCCAAAACTTTGAACATATACTTTTTTTATATTTAATGGTTTTCCAATGTCACACTGCAAAGTATAAACTCTTTAGCCTATCAGTGAAGACTCTTGAAATTTGTCCTTAAACTGCATTTGTAACCTCATCTCTTACTACTTCTCTTTATAGATATCTCAGTCTGATCAAAATCCCATGACCTGAACTCTGAAAATTAGATTCTATGTGCCTAAGGAGAGTTAAATTATATTCATACCAGGGGCCCGGTGCACAAAAATTTGTGCATTCGGGGGGAGGAAGGGTCCCTTAGCCCGGCCTGTGCCCTCTCACAGTTTGGGACTGCTCGAGGGATGTCCACCTGCTGGCATGCATGGCCAGCCTGGATGTGGGGCTGATGGCTGTTTGCAGGCTGGCCAAGCTCCCCAGTGGGAACCCTCACCTCATGGGGATGTGGCCAGCCTAGGTGAGGGGCTAAGGGCCATTTTCAGGCTGCCCACAGTCCCTTCAGGGTTCAGGTCCCTACTGGGGTGCCTGGCCAGCCTGGGCGAGGGGCTGAGCACCGTTTTCAGGCTGCCCACAGCTCCCATTGACCAACATCCCAGTGAGGCTGGCTGGAATCAGGTTGCTGGGATTTATTTATCTTCTATAATTGAAACTTTGTTGCCTTGAGTTGAGGCCTAGTCAGGCATTGAAGCCTCCTGTTTGCTTCAGCTCCATGGCTTCTATAATTGAAACATTGTTGCTTTGAGCAGAGGCCTGGCAGGCCTAGGCAGGCAGTTTCAACTCCATTGCTGGTGCAACGGAAGCCTCTGTTTGCTCTAGTTCCGTGGCTGCCAGCCACCATCTTGGCTGGGTTAATTTGCATACAGCCACTCTGATTGGCTGGTAGGTATGGCTCAGCTGGTGGGTGTGGCTTAGGTGTCTGGGAGTGATGGTTAATTTGCATATTACTTTTTTATTAGATTAGATCATCTACTTATTATAGCAAGATATCATTTTGTATTCATTAAGATTTGATGTTAAGCAGATTCAAACAGCTGTGGAGACTAGTATAAGTGATAAATGGTAATAAAATTGTCATATTATATTTTATTCTGATAAGATTGGATTTATTTGCTCATGTATTGAGTATCTTAAAGCTTATTTGATGCTTTTCTATGATCTTTGTAACCAAATTGGAATCTCCCTTGGGTAATTATGACAACATTAAAAATTTATGATTATTCTTAGGTAACTCAATAAGATGCTTATTTTAATTATTAAAATAATTGTTTTGTAGGTGTCTGAAAACCCTTACTAACTAATATGGGCTATGCAATCATAATCATGGTGATAATACAAATTCTTCAATTTACAGAACTGAATTGCATTTTTTCTTATAACAAAACACTAGTATAAACAGGACAATCACCAAAACTGAGTGTAAGTAATTTGTTTGAAATTATATAAACAGTGTCAAAGTCAAGACATGATTCTCAAAACTAGGTACTTAAGCAGTCCTAACCCCAGATACAAGCATGCCACAGCAGGAAAATATGGACTTTAGTTGAGACAGTTGAGTTCCACATCCACATATGAAATTAATAGCTCTATGTCTTTGGACAAATTAGTTAATACTTCAAGCCCCAGCTTTCTCATCTGTAAATGAGAAATACAAAAACAACTCTATGGGATTGATTTTTTGTGTGTGAGAATGAATAGCATAAAAAATTCTAGTATTTAGCACCACATTTAACTCATAGTTATTTAATAACTAACACATAATAATGAGTGGTAATAACAATAAACAATAAAAATATTTTGTTGGCCTTTTCTTCTTAGTTGAAGAAAGTTTTGTAAGTATCAGGTAAGAAAGCAAGGAGGATATACCTATCCAATCTGAGGGTTCCAATGCCACTTCTTTACTCTAATTGTTTAGATTTATGGAGTTCAAAAGAGAGAGTTTGGTCTGATGTTCTCATGGATATAAACATCATGAGACTGTGGGTATCCATGATCTTCAATCAGAAGGGTATAATTTTGACAAAAAGTTATGTAGGCCCCCAAAAGGGGGCCTCTTCTCCTTTTGCAACATTTTACTCATTACCAGCATTTGCCTTTCTCCCATCAACATAACAACTCATGTTTCAAGTAGATGTGGCCATATCATCAAAGATGAAAAAAAAAGTCAACTTCACACCCAATTCCCCTAAGTAGTTTCACAGCAGCTTCTGTGAGATCTCAGAGACCAATGACACATAGCACAAGCATAAACTTTAGAGAGTTGTAGATGGATCCAAGATATGCACAACAATAAGAACCATAATGTGTATGAACTCTATTCAGAGCCTCTGCTAAGTAGCTATAGCTCCTTTAATCTATGTAACAGTCTTATCTGATAGGCATACAATTATAATCCATGTTTTATAAAAGAAAAAAACTGAAACACAGTGAGAAGAAATAACCTTTCCAAAGTCACACAGTTAAGCTTGGAGTCAAATTGGGATGTTTGACTCGAAACTTTTTTCTTTGAAGTCTACTATTATTCTGCTAAAGTAGGGCACAGCTTTGATGTTTAGCTTGGGATCTCCGACATGTCTGGCTTCACTCAATCTGAAATTATTAAGAGTACATAAATCCTTCATATAAATTAAGGGAAAGGTGAAACTAAAATATTCTAAACAAAAACTGTACAGTTTATTATCAGACAACTCTGCTTTAACAGGAAAAAGTATGAGTTGTTACTAGATTATTAGCAATTTCTGATCCTGGATAACAAAAGAGAGATAGTATTAACAATATTCATTTGGTCCCAGTGTTACAGAAGAGCAAAGAAATACCAAGCACACTTCCTAGAGAAAGGGAGGGACCCCATTTATTAACACTAGTGGACTCCGGGAATAATTTCCAAATCAGAGTGAAGTAACACTCAGAGACTTTGCTTTTTATTACCTTCTGGGGTCTTTGTCTTGCAGATATGGTTCCATCCCCTTTCATGGGCTTACAGGAAGGCCCCCATGATCTGTCCTGGGGCCAGTGACAGTGCATTGTTCACAGTTTTTATGATCTGACACACCTTGCAAGAACAGTTTTCTCCTCACCAGACCTCCACTGAGGAGGGTAAATGAAAGAGTGCAGAGTTTGGTTTTATTAATTTTGATCGAGGAGCCACTCAATTCATTTACTAGTCTTGAACTTTTAGGGAATTTATGCCAGAATTATGGAATTAAACTACCAATGAATTAGGCTGAATTTTAAAAAATAAGCAGATTCTGCTCAAGTGTTTTGAGCACTTCTCAAGAATAGATGCTATCATAGGGGTTTTACGTAATACTTAATTCTAACAAAAATAACAGCAAGAGTTATTTATATTCATGAAGAAACTATGAAACTTCCCCAAACTGTTTAAACTTCCTAACTCTAAAGACCGTTTTGAGACCTAATGCACTAGCAACTTAAACCAGCAAAATAAAATCACACAATGGAATTTATCTAATAACTGAAATAGATAAGAAGCTATTTTCTGAATAGCAAGAAAGTTTTGGTTATTCTTGCAAAAAGTCCTTCAATTACCTGTATCTATTGTGACTATATTTTCTAAACTATACTACAGTCAAAAATATTTCTAATATTGATTTGATCACATTTGGCTCAAGCACTCTGTGGGTTCCCCAATGCATGTAGAATGAAACTAGACCATTTATCCTGGCATTCAAGATCTTGCATAATCTCTTGGTGATCCATTTCTTCCTCTTCATTTTTACTCAACAAGAATAGCCAGCATGCATGTTTGTTTCCTTTAATTTTATATATCTCATCTCTGCACCTTCGGCCATGTCTGTATTTCCTTAGGGATTTATTTTACTCTTGTCTGTACATCTGCACCCTGTTACTGATTTGAAGACTAACTTATAGCCCATCTTTGAAATTCTTTAGTGCTCAATACAGTTCAATGTTTTTCTTTCTCTTCAGAATTAATGAATATTATTTTTATATTAATTAATGAACATTATTTTTATATTAATTACTTTTTGATATGTCACTTTATTAATTTTATTGATATTCTCAAAGCACTATGTTTATGTTCTATTTAGTTTTCCTGTTGTTTTGATTTTTATTAAAAAGTTCACTGATTGCCCTCAATCTGGTAGCAATTTTTATCTTTCACTGTTTTATAAATGTTGCTTCATTGTTTTCTCACTCCTGTTGTTTACAACAGGACACAGCCTTTCATCCCTGTCTTTACTCTTCTATATGTAGTATGTCTTTATTTTCTCACTAAATTTAAGATTTTCTGGTTCTTACTTGTTTTGAATAATTTAATTATGACATGCACTGGTATAATTTTCTGCATGTTTCTTGTTATTGGTGTTTATTGAGCTTCCTGGATTTGTAGATTTGTATTTTTTCCCCAAATTAAAAAAAAAAAGCATCCATTAGCTTTCAATCTTTTTGTCTTTCTCCTTCTTCCCTCTCCTTCCAGAATGCAAATTGGATGTATATTAAGCCATCTGAATATCTCCCACAATTCACTGATGCCCTCTTTAATTCCTGTGTTTTATCTTGGATAGTTCTATTGTAATGCTATCAAACACTAACCGCTTGTGCTGCAATGTCGAACATCTAACCTGCCATAATTCCTTTCAGTATATTTTTCATTTCATACATTGTTATTTTAATCTGTAGAAGTTTAATTTTTTAATGTCTTCCGTATCTCTATTTAACTCTTTGAATACAGACAATCCTATATAATAAAAGTCTAATATGCAAATTGTTCCCTCCACCAGGAGTTTGGCTGGGAGTTCCACTGCTAGATCAGTTGCTATAATGCACACTGACCCCCAGGGGGCAGATGCTCTGACCAATAGGTTAGTTTGCTGCAGGCGCTGATGGGCTGGACTGGAAATTGAGGTGTGAGGTGAGCCCTCAGGAAGCTCTCAAGGTTTGGCCTGAGCCCAACCCCTCCCCTGCAGAGGTGGGTGGGAGCCAGGAGGGACCAGGTGTGCGGGAGGTGATGAGAGAGCCATGAACTGTGCAGCTTTCCGCAGCCTGTGGCATTCTCAGTGCACAATTTATAATCTTCAGAGCTAATATTTTTATTTGATAAGTTTCATTAACTACCCCAGGAGACAGCATAGCACCATTACAGGGGACAGGCTAGGCATGCCTGCCCAAGGCCAAGGGGCAGCCTTGGGCTCCCTGAGATGCAGCAGAGAGGGGGACGGGCCTGAGTCAGAGAAACTGAGTCCAAAACTTGAAAAGAAGCATGAGGCAGAAAGGGGCAGAGGGCGACAGCTGTGCAGGGGCCTAGAAAAGCTGCTGGATGGGGGCAGCTGAGGAGCCTGGTGCCTCTCCCATGGGACAGGCTCCACGCCCCTCCTTCCTCCTCTCCCCTCCTACCCATGACACATCACCCCAGCTCTCCTCTGAGGCCCCGCACAATCCCATCCACACTGCCTCACCTGCATAGCACAGCCCCACCCATCCCCACACAGTTTTTGGAGAGCTCTGTCCCAGGAAGAGAAAGGGGGAGGCTGCAGACAGGTGGTCATAGGAGGAGGGGGCAGAGCAGGGCCCACCAAGTTAGATGGAGGGGAGGAAGGGAGAGACCCCACAGGACTGGGGACAGAGATGGGAGGGAAGGAAGGCCATGGGGAAGCATTGCCCTTGGTTGAAGCAAAAATTCTGACCCCATTTTATAGACCCCAGCAAAGTGTGGGTGTGGGGGGCAAAGACAAAAGAGGGTGTGAGGAGACTGGATGGATGAAGAGCAGCAGTGTTTGATTCATGAGCTATTTATTTTTATTTTTGTTAATATATTTTTATTGATTTCAGAGAGGAAGATAGGGAGATGGAAACATCAATAATGAGAAAGAATTGATCTGCTGCCTCCCACAAGCCCCCTATTGGGGATTGAGCCTGCAACCCAGGAATGTGCCCTTGACTGGAATTGAACCAGAACACTTAAGTCTGCATACCATGGCTCTATCCACTGAGCCAAACCATCTAGGGCAACACATGGCCTGTTTAAAACCACTGCAGTAGGCTGAGCAGGGGTCTTACCACAATGGTGCTACCTGATAATGAGAGTGTCTCTCCTTATGTTGGGGTAGTCAGAACTGCAGTGAAGTAAAGACACACCCATGGAGCCTGCAAAGCATTTCCATAAACATGATGCAATTTACTTCGTGTGACAGCTGAAGAGGGTGGGCAGAGCCTTGGAAGGACATGAGGTCTCCAAGACCACGGGCTGGAGGGAAAGTGTGTGCTGAGCATTCCACGCCATGAGTTACAATCTATAGATATAAAAGCCTAACATGCTAAGTGTCCAACCGAGCAGTCAACTGACTGGTCACTATGATATGCACCGGCCACAAGGGGGCAGATGCTTGGACTGGCAGATTACCTTTCTGCTGGGGTCCAGCTGATTGAGACTAGGCAAGATGGGGCTGGACATGCCTTGGAGCCCTCCTGCAGTCCCTCCCTGGCCACCGGCCCTGATCAGCCCCTGTCAGCCCCAATCGGGAGTGGGCAAGACAGCCCTGATCAGCCCCAATAGCCAGCCAGGTGGAGGGACCCTACCTGTGCATGAATTCGTGTACTGGGCCTCCAAGTATAATTATAAAACCTGTTTAATGTTCTTAATTTACTATTAACATCTGTGTCAGTTCTGTGTTGGTTTTAATCAGCCATCATTATGGGTCCTATTTTACTGCTTTGTTGTTATTTGGTAATAGTTTATTAGATGCTAAACATTGTAAAGTTTACTCTGTTAGGTTCTGAATATTGTTCAAACATTGTTGAACTTTGTTCTAAAATGATGTTAAATTACATTTAAAAAGTTGATTTTTTTGTTTTGCTTTTAGGGTTTATTAGAGCAGTTACCAGTCTATGGCTAATTATGCCCCACTATTGAGGCAAGACCATTTTGTGTATTCTGCCTAATGGCCATGAATATTTAGGTTTTCCAATCTGATTAGTGGGCCAGATAGGATTTCTATCCCTGAATGAGTACTGAGCAAGTACTATCTCTATCTTTTCAGATAGTTTTTTCCTCACACAGATTTGCTGATCAGTACTCAAGTGGATAATAAAGATGGACCCTCTCTAAAATGAGAGATCTCTCTCTCTCTATGATTCTCTTTCCTTTCTGATTTCCCCCCCTGTGATTTCTAGCTGCCTTATTCTCTGCAGATTTTCAGCTCTGTCTTTACACCTTAAGTAGTTTGCCAGTCTCTCTTTGAATTCTTTCTCCCTGCATTGTGACCCAAATTTCTCCCAGGTTAATATTCTGGGGATTTTAGGTCTCATTTGTTTATTTTCTATCTCTTGGAGATCAGCGTCCTTCATTGTCAGATGTGTAGTGTCTGATAAACCTTTTCCATATATCTTGTCTATTTTTGTTGTTGCTGTTTTCAGGCAACAAGATACATTTAGTCTCTTTTACTTAACCTTGGTCTGAAGTGGAAGTCTGAAGATAGCTTTTTAATCAGCAACTAAATTATAGTCCAAATAGCCCTTAAGAAAATGAAAATATATATATTGCTATCTTCTCTGAAATGTACTCTTAGAAAACATCAGGGTTCTTGCTTATTAAAGTAACAATGGTAAACAATTTTTTTCTGGAAACCTTGAAAATAATTGCCATCTCATACTGTTGACTAAAAGAAATAAGGGCAGAGCAAATGAGAATCAGGCAACAGGATACTGATGAAAATCTTAATAAATTTTGCCTATCTCTTCTTTTTTGCCTGGTTTTCATGTTAATTTGAACTTGTGTGAGATCCCAAATCTACTTGGGATAGAACGATTTCTTCTCCTTTTAACCCTTAATATAGATGGGACCTCAGGTAGTGAGATCTAGTAAAGATGAGCTAATATGCTAAAAAAGAAAAAATGTTTGGGGCTAAATAGATTGTTTGAAACCATAGCTTGTATTAAAACAGTTGCATGCTACAGAACGTCCTAATTATAAATAAGACAAACATATCGCAGCACTATAGGTGTTGATTCACTCTCACTGCCTCAGTGGAAGTGAAAGTGCTGCGGCTGACATTGAGAGCAGAGGCCACAAAAAGCACCAGCACAGATGCTACAAATAGATATGGACATGGGGAAAGAAATCTAAATGGTAACACGGACTGAACCCCTGGACAGCATCCTGCGTTCCACAGGAAAAGCCCTTGTGTGGTGGCCATAAAATCAATGTGGTGGAAGGTGTAGTGAAGTAGTAATATTAATACTTTATTTTGTAGAGTGTGTTTTGCCACATGGTTTCTGTCCTGATAATCCGTTCTCATTCTGCTCTGAGAAACTATCATTGTGAATAAATACTTGAATTTTTCCTCCTCAATTTCATTATTTTCGTCCAAACTTTCCTAGTTACATTTTGCCTCTTGAGTCAAAAAGGTTGAACTATGGATGTGAAAATTTTAGCCTTAGATTCTATCAGAACCACAGGACAGCGTCACTCACTCTTTCAGGGACGATGGGGGGAGAGGGGAGCGGGAGCAAGTGCACTGAAATGTCAGTGCAGACGGAGGTGGAAGGGTAGCCTGCCGTATGTGCTGCTTTCCAAGTTTGTCGCTCCTACGGAATCTGCATTTTGAATTATTTTTTCCCTGGATGTGTTAGTTCTTTTTTCCAAGTTGAATCTTACTTTATTTTTCTTGCTAGGGCCCATTTTATTATTCCAACATTTCCCGTTTCAGCCTCATCTGCAGAACTCATTTAGACCCTGTTTACTTCCTTGCTGAGGTCTCTGAGACAAAGGCTGGGATGGGCCGAGGGGTCAGACTATGCATCCCCTCTCCTCCATGCAGCCCTCATCACCCACACTGGCCCACAGAAAGGATTTAATCTGCTACAAGATTTCCCTATGGAAGGGGATTTCTTAAGCTTCCCTATAACACAAGATGTAATTGAAAAATCAAAAGGATAATAACAACAGTATGTTTGCCTTTGCTTCTTGGGAATAGAGCAATCAACAAGCATTTATTAATCATCATTCAACACATGTCCAGAGCTTGGCCAAGTAACACGGATGATATAGAGCGGGGAGAGCCTTAGTCCCCTCCCCTGAGGGAGATGTAATCTCATTTAGGAAAGAAAGCTCACACACACTTCTGAAACGATGAGAAGACTCCTTGCATGGACACAAGGACTTATGAGATGAGAATGGAGTTGCTCAGAGAGTGAAAAATATCCACATGGATCATAAAGCTCAGGAAAATGTTGGTGGAGGAAGAAGAGCTTATACCCACAGTATTTATTCATAAGTTCATACTGTCCTGTTCCAAATATTTATTGAGCATCTACTGTGTGAGAGGAATCCTCTTAGGGGAGAGAAAGAAACAGACAGCATTGATGCCATCATCAAGCTTTTGGCTGACAAGAAACATGGAATCACAAAATTGTGAGATAGGAGCTATCAAAACTTTTCTTTTTTGAGGTGCTTTTCCTGATTTTAAAAGCCAGCAAAGCAAGATGTGATGTGCAGGAGTTGCTAGGTTCATACTTATTCATTAATTTATTCACTTAATCTGTGTAAAAAATTAGACTGCACTTTATGCAAATATGAAGAAAAATTGGACTCAGGCCCTGAATTGAAGATTTCAGTCTAATGCAGACATACTAAAAGTGCATAGTACAAAGTAGAAAATAATGTTTGTATTTTTACCTGGCTCACATTTTAGTTATGAATTATTTAGTTGTGAATCTAAGAAAACAATTTGAAAACACTTGTGTTTTGTGGGCAGGAGGTTTTAATTAAATTTGCTGGCAAGAGAAAAAGCCTTGTTGGGGGCTTGGGTGGAAATCTGGCCTCACCTAAAAGCCACCAACCATGGCTGCTTCTCCACTGGAAATGTCCGAATAGCATGGTTAGTATTCAGGAAAGTGAAACAGCAGGAGTGGTAGCAGGAGTAGCAGCTTGTATATATTCAGGACTTTCTCTATGCCAAGGCTTTATTAGCAATTTTAAATTTCAGAATCTCATTTAACCTTCTCAACCTTCCAAAGAACTAGCTATTCATTTCCATATTTCACAAAAACAAATCTGAGCCTTAAAAACCAACTTGTATATTCCTTCCCAACTAGTAGGCAGCTGAGCATGAACTCAAATTCAGGCATCTCTAACTCTAAGCTCAAAATTACAGAAGTAGGCATGGCCATGTAACTAAAGAGGTCTGGCTTTGCGTGATGGCCAAAGGCAATGATTCTTAACCTCAGGTACACATTAGAAATACCTTGAGAACTTAAAAGTACAACCGTTCTAATCCAACAGTAAGAATCTCTGGGAGTGGATCTCAGGCACCAAAATTTCTAAAGCCTCCCAAGATGATCCTGACATCTAACTAGGCTTTAGAACAAATGTCTTTAGGTTCTACCCAGAGCAGAGGAGAAACATATACTAAAAACAAACAAATAAAAAATATATAATACTATTTAATATGATACAATCTATAATAATAAAAGCATAATATGCTAATTAGAACAGACAGCTGAACAACCATCCAAACGTCCTTTCTAATGAAGCATCAGTGACAGAGGCTGAGACAGAGATGGTGAGGGGTTATCAGGCTGGCAGGTGAGTGGTTAGGGGCAATAAGACAGGCAGGCAAGTGGTTAGGGGCAATGAAACAGGCAGGCAGAGTGGTAGGGGCAATCAGGCAGGCGGGCAGGCAGGCTAGCAGTTAGGAGCCAGTGGTCCCAGATTTTGAGGAGGATGTCCAACTGCCGGTTTAGGCCTGATCCCATAGGACATCTCCCGAGGGGTCCTGGATTGTGAGAGGGTACAGGCCAGGCTGAGGGACCCCCCTCTCCCATGCATGAATTTAATGCATCAGGCCTCTAGTATAAACATAATTCTGGGAGTTAAAACTTGCTGTCAGATCCTGGAGCATGCTTCTTTTTTTCCCCCTCAGGCCTGTTGCCTTTACCTTCCTCACTCCCAAGCTCCAAGGGCTATTTTCTTATTTCTGTAACTTGTTTTCTGAACCCATTTCTTTTACCTCTCAGTTCTTCTTCCTCTAACTAAATGTTCTCTTTAGTTTGAGTCTTGACTCTGAATTCTTTCCTACCTGGAACTCAAACTTTAGTTTCAACGATTTCCTTTGTGACAGTTTTATTCTGTGAATCATAAATTACAATTTTATGCCTTCATGAAGGTAAGGAATAAAGGCTATAACTGGTAAATATTTCAAATCTATCAAAGTTATTCAAAACATAAAAGGTCTTTTAAAATTCAACATCAGGCTTAAAATAATACTTTTCTCTTAAAACACTGACTTTTTTTTAATGGAGACTACATATTTTCCTAAATGCTGCAAATAAAATTAACATTTTTTAAAACTATCAATTACTTTATTCCTGTGATTTACAAGTTTTCAGATTCCCAAGCCAAAAGTTTTATTTGACAATTAAAATTGGTTCATACAGTATTATTGTAGGCCAGCTAAATCTAATGACCTTTCTGCTCTCCAAGTTTCAAACCACAGATTTGAGGAACAGAGACCAATGAAATGTGTCTCCTACATGCCAGCAAGCAAAAGCAGTGAGGAGCTTTCCCTGTGGTGAGTAAAGACCATGTTTCTTAATAAGAAAATGACTGTTTGAGCTCTGTAACACATCAAGTCATTTCCTGGACTGCATTTTCCATGTGGCTTTCTATTATTACCTGATAAACTCACTTTGCACCCTTGATACCTCTGGCCTTCATTTCCATCTATGCTAGAAATCTTCACTTAACCTCTTTTAGCTCCTCACATTTCCTGTTTTTACCCCCAAGTGATTGTTTAAAGGGAATGAAAGATATGAAAAACTAGGGGCCTGGTGCACAAAAATTTGTGCACTAGGGCGGTGGGGGGGTGTTTCCTCAGCCTGGCCTGTGCCCTCTCACAGTTTGGGACCCCTCTGGGGATGTCCACCTGCTGGTGTGCCTGGCCACCCTGGGTGAGGGGCCAATGTCTATTTGCAGGCTGGTCAAGCTCCCCAGTGGAGACCCTCACCCCAGGTGGTGTGGCTAGCCTGGGTGAGGGGCTGAGGGCAGTTTTCAGGCTGGCCACAGCTCCCACTGACCCTCTGGGCCATCCGCCTGGGAAGCCCATCGGGTGGCGCTGGCCACCCCATCGGCCTCCCAGGAGGGGGCCGCGGGGTCCTGTCAGCTGGTCCCCCCCCCCCCCCCCCCCCAGGCTTCTCCTCCTGGGAAGGCATCGGCCGGCCCAGGGCACCAGATGCCTTCCCAGGACTGAGACTCCCAAGATGGCGGAGGCAGCAGCCCCAGAGAAGCTGCACACCAGGGCTGTGGCCTCCACCATCTTGGCTAGGCTAATTTGCATACAGTCACTCTGATTGGCTGGTGGGCATGGCTTAGGCCATCCCAAAGAAATGGTTAATTTTAATATTATGCTTTTATTAGTTAAGATGGGAGAGTTAAAAAGGAAATTTTCTCTAAGGAAGTTGAAAGACATTGTTAACACTTCAGTTTTGCTCAGGGTTGTGATATCTTTCTCTGTGCCACCAAGTTAGCCTATCATTTTGCCATATAATCTTAGTATGACTTTTCTGTGAAATTAAAGGACTCAGAAACAGAATAAAGGAATGGAGAATGAATGAGGCAGAGATTATATGTGCATACATACCTTCTCTGCCCCACTTAATTTTTTAATAGCTATGTTTTAGTATTTTACTTCTCTCCTCTTAAACACTTTGGCTTTATTTCTCCTAAGAGACCACTACTTAATATCCATTTAAATTAATAAAAGGTATGTCCTGAAGTGGAGATAGCTAGCAAGGATCATTCAAAACTAATTGAAATGTTAATTTACCATTGAAATGATGGGCACAGATTTTCCCCCATTTATGTCCTTTAATTAAAACATCAATTTTATGGTTACTATGAGGTATAAACATAAATAAGTACATTGCACACAAAGAGCTTATAATTTTCTAGATAGAGTTAAGAGTAAGTTCCAATTCAAATATCATATGGATGTATTGAGTGTTGTAATGCAAAGAGTACTGGACTAAGTGACAGAGGAAGTCAGAGCTCACTCCAGCATCACCACTTCCCACCAGGGACTTGCTGTAGACTGAATGGTGACGTTCGCAAATTCATAGGTTGAAGCCCTAATCCCCGATGTAACTGTATTTGAAGGTCACTCAGGTTGAGGTTAAATAAAGTTATGTAGATGGGTCCTGATCCAATATGACTCATGTCCTTGCAAGAAGAAGAAGAGACAGCAGGGATGCATGTGCACAGAAGAAAGACAGTGTGAAGACATATCAAAACGGCAGACACCTGCAAGTCAAAGAGAGAAAGCTCTCAGATAAACCAGCCCTGCTGGTAGCTTGATCTTAGAAACCAGCTGCAAGAACTGTGAGTAAATAAATTTTTGTTGTTTAAGTCACAGGGTGTGTGTTACTTTGTTACAGCAGCCCTGGTAAACTAATGCAGAGCTTCTAAGCAAATCATTTAAAATTTTCCACCACAACCAACTCCTGAAGGATTTAATCCTTATATTCTCTGGCAGTTCTTGCTTATTTATTCTTGCTTGTTTATTCTTTTCTGGCTATATTTCCTTTGCCTGTCTCTTAAGTTGTTGGGATATGGAAGAAATCTTCTCCAGGTCTCCTCTTTTCAGTCTTCATATG
This sequence comes from Murina feae, assembly GCA_004026665.1. NCBI lineage: Eukaryota > Metazoa > Chordata > Mammalia > Chiroptera > Vespertilionidae > Murina > Murina feae. The sequence goes on along the minus strand of PVJC01014044.1, from coordinate 17,778 downwards.
GTCTGGGTGACCATGCACTCTTGTGGCTTCAGTACCCAACTGCTTGCTAATGGATCACTATACTCAGATTTCTAGCCCAGACATTTAAAAAATATATTTATTGATTTTTAGAGAGTGAGAGAGAAGGAGTAAGGGAGAAGAGAGAGAGATTGATTTGTTGTTCCACTTATTTATGCATTCATTGGTTGATTGTAGCAAGTCTTCTGACTGGGGATTGAATTCACAACTTTGGCATAGCAGGATGATGCTCTAACCAACTGAGCTACCAGACCAGGGACCCAACCTTTTTGTTTGTTTGTTTGTTTTTAATGTCATCTTTATTGAGGGTTAGTTGACACATAAAAGTATAAAATTTTTAAAGCACACATCATGGTAATTTGATATATGTATACATCAAAAATAAAAAATAAGAGCATTTACATTCTATTTTCTTAGAAAATTTCAGTTATATATACAGTATTATCAGTCACAGTCACCTTGTTGTCCACAGATCCCCAGAACTTCATCCTAAAATTGACAGTTTGTATCCTTTTACCAAATTCTCCCTATTTGTCCCACCTCTCAGCCCCTGGCACTTTTCTAATCTATTTCTATGAATTTGACTTTTTTGTATCCTAGACTTCACATATATTGAAGTAAAGTACCATACAATATTTGTCTTTCTCTGTCTACCTTATTTCATTTAACATAGTGCCTCAAAGTTTATACATGTTGTCACAAATACGTAGCAGATTTTTTTTCTTTACTTTCTTATGGCTAAATAAATATCAGCCCATTGTGTGTATTTATCTGTGTGATACACATGCATGTATCACGTCTTTTTTTCTTCATCTTTTGATTTATACTTAGGTTGCTCCCATATCTTGACTACTCTGAAATAATACAGCAATGAACATGAGATGCATCGGCAAACATATCACTTTGAGAGGTGACTGAGATTTTTGTTGCCTATGTTTTCTTCTAGGATTTTTATGGTTTCATGGCCTCCATTTAAGTCTTTTATCCATTTGAGTTTATTCTTGTGTATGGTGTAAGATGGTGGTCTAGTTTCATTTTTTTTTTTTTTTTTGCCTATATCTATCCACTTTTCCCAACACCCTTTATTAAAGAAACTTTCTTTACTCCAATGTATGTTCTTTCCTCCTTTGTCAAATATTAATTAAGCATAATGGTTTACATCAGTTTCTAGGGTCTCTGTTCTGTTCCAGTGGTCTATATGCTTGTTCTTGTACCAGACCAGGCTGTTTTGATTACAGTGGCTTTGTAATATAACTTGATATCTGGTATTGTGATTCCTCCAACTTTGTTCTTCTTTCTCAAGAACAAAGTGGTCTTTTTTGTTTCCATATAATTTTTTGGAGTATTTGTTCTAGATCTGTGAAATATGCTTTGGTATTTTAATAGGGATTGTGTTGAATCCGTAGATTGCTTTGGGTAGTAGGGGCATTTTAATGATGATAATTGTTCCAACCTATGAACATGGTATATTCTCCCATTCGTTTGTGTCTTCCTCTATTTCTTTATTCAATGTCCTATAGTTTTCTGAGTACAGGTCTTTTATCTCCTTGATTAAGTTTATTCCAAAGTATCTTATTTTTGTTGTTGCAATGGTAAATCTAATCGGTGTCTCAAAAAATGGTGCAATGAACATGAATATTGTTATACTGTTTTTATTTCTTTGGTTATATACCCAGAAGTGGGATTTTTAGATCAAAGGGTATTACTATTTTTAATTTTTTGAGGAACCTCCATATTGTCTTCTATAGTAGTTGTACCAAATTACATTCCCACTAACAGTGCACAAGGGTTCCCTTTTCTCTACATATTCACCAAAACTTATTTCATTTCTTTCTAGTAATAACCATTCTAATACATGTGAGGTGATATCTGATTGTGGCTTCATATTTTCCTGATGATTAATGAATTGAGCACCTATTCATGTACCATTTGGCCATTTCTATGTCTTCTTTGGAAAGATGTCTATTCAGCTCCTCTGACCATTTTAAATTGGATTCTTTCTTAATTGAAAAATAAATAAATAAATTGGATTGTTTGAGTTTTGCTATGGAGTGAATTATATTTTGGAAAATAACTTCTTATCAAATCTATGATTTACAAATATTTCTCCCTTTTTGTAGATTGTGCCTTAGATTTTTATAATTAACTTCTTTTACATTTCTACTTCTGTGTTTTTTGTTTTTGTTTTTTTTGGTTTCCCCAAACTCAAAATGATAAAAACTAAAATTATGTTTACTTGTTTAGAGTTTACTATCTTATTGGAACTACTCAATTTTCTAATAGAATACTGTGGGCATCATCTTTTACTACCATTTCTCCCTCACTCCTCATAGTCAACCCGTAATAAAGTTTTATGGATTCTACTTTAAAACATATATTTTGAGACTGTGTACTTACCTTCATCCTAGGTTCATTATGCTCATGAAAGCTCCTTCATGGTGGGCCGTTGTAGACCCCCAAATGATCTTCTTGGTTCCAGTCTTGGTCCTTTAAATCCATTCTTCACACAACAGCAAGTTCTGATATGCCTTTAGGAGGACTTGAAGTTTTCCCATTGCTTTGAGAATAAAGATCAAATTTATTGACATTCCTTAAAGAGCCTGTACCTGCTCAACTACATAGTCCAGATATTTTCACACACCCCTTTGTCCCATGCACTCTATGCTTCAGCATAATTCTAGTCTTCCTTCAGGTCCTAGTGTCTGTCAATTTTTATTTACTTCTACTTTTATATGGACTTTTTCTTTGATCTGGAATAGCTTTCTCCCCTTATTCCAAGTAATCCCTGTCAAACTTTAGGTATAACAGAGACCACATCTCTTTCATTAACTCTTTTCTGCCTCAGCTCTTGCATACCAGGGCAAGTGTCTCTGCTATGTCTATTCATGACACTGTACATTCCTTATTATAGCACTTAATATCTTCTGCCTGTTATTTTAGTCATTTGCCTTCAGTAGTAGCTCACCATGATATTGCCAGTACTTGATATCAGGCATGATTATTCTGGGTGACTATTAATATTAGCCAGATAAACAAATAAATGAAACTCACTGAATAGGTGAACCAGAAATTATAGTGATGATACACCTTGTCGCAGAGGAAATCTTTTATGAAGACAAATTATATGAAACATGCAGAAAGACTGAGAAAATATTATGTTGAAAAAAATAGGTTAATAATAAATAAATGTGGCCTTCAGCTGAACAGAGTAAGTGAAAAAAATGTTATTTAATTCAGATCATAGTTAATGGTTGAATGATTCTGAATAAGCTTAAAATTTTAAATCTATAAAGCTCTCTGCATATGAAAATATCCTACTTAGGTTACTTCTAAGTGGGCATATAAACATATGTATGGATAGATGTTCATAATCTGTTTCCTTTGTGTGAATTTTGTGATATTCACAGTGATATATTAAAATAGGAAAATTTCAAATATATTTGTGATTTAGAAATTTCAACCTGTAAATCTATAGTTATGCTGAGAAAGCACTAAGGTTCAAATGTTACTTTCTTTTTTAAATTTTTTTTTCCAGCTTCAATGCTTTTTTTGCAAAATTAATTTAGTATCCACTGATTCTTGCATTCCTGAAAACCTTCCAAGAGCTGTGATTTTCAGATTCTACTTTAACATTACCTTTTACAAATTCTACTAGATATTTTCATAATATTTGGATATTTCTGTATTCCTGACCTTTATTCCACATTTAAATGGATTTAATAAAATAATGAATTATATTTGGACAAGGTCTTGGAGGTTATCTTATAACAATTCTATCTGCTGTTACATGGTTCCCAGCCTTAGCTTGAACATTTTTCTGGGACTTGGCACTGTTTATTTTCTAGGGAAATTCTTTTCAGAATTGAAAGTGTGTTCTTTTATGACTATAAAATATTCCTCTGTGTTACTAGCAAGTATGTATTGCCCCTAAAATTTTCTGCTGAAGCAAAACTGGTTATCCATATGGTAGTACTCCTATTTTTTAAAAAATTAATCCAAGCAATTAAAATAATGGTTTAAAAATGTTGGTCACTATACTTTTTTTTCTAATTTATACAATTTTTCAAAATATTCAATTAATGTAATTAACTAACACACTATTAGAATGCTACACTTTTTACCTATGTTTTTCTACACAAGTGCCCTTTTAATAGAAATATAATATTTCATGAAGCTGTTATGTCCTACCCAGTGTTCTACATTCTACACTAAAAATTCTTAGTTCTCAAATGGATCTCATTAATTAGATCTTGGCTTCTGCCACATCCTGACTACTATTCTCAGGGCACTCTCTTGGCAGCCAATGTCTCTCCCACATTGAACCTCCTAGAACCAAATTCAATGTTGTAAAGTTAGAATGATAACAGAACATAGTTCTGAAATTCTCCTAATTTGTTATCATACATAGAATAAGAAAGTCACAAGCTTAGGCAACTGTGTCTTCCTTCCCATCTCTCAGCTATTGGGTGATAATGCTAGGACCAAAACCTATGACAGTCATTTAGCTATGAGTCTAACTTTCATGGCAGATATTGGGTTCCAATTCTAAAGGTGGATTCAAATTAAATTGCTGTTAATTTAGGGCTCTCTGATTTGTAACTACTCTCTAATTCTGAGAACTTGCAAAATACACTTAATTTTCTAGTTTTTGGCTTACCTACCAGAGCAATTTTAAATCATAATTCTGTTGTTAATCTACCATTCAGATAAGTCTGATTAAAATAGAAAACAGGATTAAATTTTATGGGAGACCAATGGCTCACATTCTTCAGATCTACAAGACACTATTAATCATTAATAAAATGAAAATTTTTAGAATCTGGCATACATTTACCCAAAAACTTGAATTTTATTTAAAAATTTTATAAAGGTATTATAACAGTCAAATGCCTTGCTTAAATAACTTCCATTATATTTGACTTATTATCCTAATTCAAAGGTCATTATGATTTGTTTTACTGAAAACAAAGTTTTTTTCTTACAAATAGACTATTTTCTTTGTTTTTTTCCTTAATATTATTAATTCCTTAATATTTCCTAAATATTTCTTTATATTGTTTCTATTATTTGTCACAAGTCTCAGTTGGTGCTGAGATTTATTCTCATGGATACTATTTTTAGAAGTGCATGTGCCCATGTTTATTTCTTCAATAATTTTTCATACATTTGTGGTACATATTAATTGTTGTTGACCAATCTAGTACATTTTTCAATATTATATTTATTTATATTGTTCTGGAAGAAAATGTCAGAGTTCTGGATCCAAAATAGAGTGTTACCACATATGGTAATAACTATGTTAGTTCTCCATATCCTACTTGTCCCCTTCGGGGTGATGCAGTTAGGGCCAGATGGACCATATAAGTGCAAGGAACTATGAATGTGGGATTTATATAGGCTTCACAGTACTCCTCTCTTCCTGAGAGAAGGAGAAAAATATTTGCTACCTAGTGGTTTAAAATATTTGAAATATAAAATAATGACTGAGTTTCATCCTTTGATTATAAATAAACACCAAGGAGGTAAACCCTTTAAATCTATCTGAGATCTCTCACAATCTGTTCAGTTATCTTTTAACTCTCAAGATTTATCCTTTCCTTAATCCAGTTTCTAGTTATCTTTTCTCTGAAAGTCCTAACCGTGTAGAAACATGAATATATTGATTTTCTTACACTCTTTTTGAGCTCTCCAATTCTTGTGTGGGGAAGCTCTAATTAAGAAAAATAGACATATAGCTTTCTATTATCCTAGCTAATAATAGAGTAATATGTAAATTACGTGTCACTGTCACAAAGATGGCTTCCCCCATAGCCACAAGAGGCCGCCCACATAGCCACAAGATGGTGGTGCCCGGACTGGCTCAGGCCCACCACTGAACTGGTCAGGCCTGTTAGCCAGGCAGGTGGCGGGGGAGATGGGGGGCCCAAGGGGTAGAACAGGCAATCAGAGGGGGCTGGGGGTCCCCTTCCCAGACCAGAGGCCTTTGCCAGAGGCCTCAGGCATGGGCAAGGTCAGAGCTGGTGATCAGAGGGGGCAAGGGCGGACCCAGTGATCCTAGTCATATGCGGGTGCCCTACCCAGGCATAAGGCCTGTGCCAGAGGCCTCAGGCCTGGGCAGAGCCAAGGCCGGAGATCTCAGGAGCCTGGGCTCTGCAGAGCCAGCGATCGGAGGGGCAGGGGCAGAGCCTGCCATCTCAGGGGTCTGGACACCGGTGGAGCTGGAAAAACAGAGATCTGGGGGTCCCCTGCCAAGGCCTGTAGCCTTGGCCAGAGGCTGTAGTTGGGCAGGAATGGAGCCAGCAATCTAAGAGCCTGGGCAGGGGCAGAGCCTGCAATCACAGAGGTCTGGGCACAGGTGGAGCTGGCAATGCAGAGGTCTGGGAGTCCTCTGCCCAGGCCTGCAGCCTTGGCCAGAAGCTGCCAGTGGGGCAAGGACAGAGACGGCGATTGCAGGGGACAGGATCAGAGCCAGTGATCATGGAAGCCTGGGCTCTGTGAAGTCAGCGATAGGAGGGGCTTGGGGGTTGCATGCCCCACCCTGCATCCTCGGGCAGAGCTTACAGGCCTGGGCAGGGGTGGAGCTGGGATTGGAGGGGCAGGGGTGTAGTCGGTGATCAGAATGAACTACAGAGGAAACACCTTTTCTTACTGCTCATTGGCTAAGCTCCCTGTATGCCACTGGTAATATTCTTAGTAACTTGGGTAATAAGAATTTCTAAAGGTGATCTAGGGTTTTTCCACCACACTCCTGGAGGAAAAAAAAATGAAGGTCCACTGCTGGAGGGCTAAGAAATGTCATATCCTGCTCTGGTCGGTTTGGCTCAGTGCATAATACCTCAGCCTGCCGACTGCAGGGTCTGAGTTCAATTCTGACCAAGGACATGTACCTAGGTTGCAGGCTCCTCCCTGGCCAGGGCTCAGGTCAAAGCATATGCAGGAGGCAACCAATCAAAGTGTTCCTCTCCCTTTGTTGTTTCTCTCTGTTTTTTCCTTCTCTTCCACATTCTCTAAAAATCAATGGAAACATATCCTCAGGTGAGGATTAAAAAAAGAAAGAAATGTCATACCCTATGAAAGACACATCTTGAAAATGCCTAAAGAAAGTTGTCATTTTTTCATTGTGAAGGTACTGGAGTCAGTGTTGATGAAAACACCTTGGTGGCTGCGGTGACTGGCAGTGGCTGCAGCAGCAAAGTGATAGGGCTGGTGGCTTCCCCTGATTAGCCTGGTCGCCTCCCACAAAGGAAGGCCAGACTTTGGCTTAGGCTCGCTCCCCAAGGGGAGCAGGGAGGGGGCCTAAGCCGTCAGTAGGACACCCCCTGAGGGCTCCCAGTATGTGAGAGGAGGCAGGCTGGGCTGAGGAACCCCCCCCCCCAGTGCACGAATTTTGTGTACTGGGCCCCTAGTGTTTAATAACATGTTAAAATAATTAGGGTGCAGATCTTTAATATGATGAAATGAAGGATAATCAAAGGGAATAAATTTATTGTGTACATGTGGAAAGAGTGAAATAAAACACATCCAAGTTATATTTTTGTCCAAATGAGTTCTTTGCTTCCAACTTTTCCATTTAGGTTGGTAAGCATCCTGTTTTAGATAGCAGTTTTTAACATCTCACAGAAATGTGACCACTCAAGTGATCCATGTTGGACCTAATTAATAGATTGATTATACACAGGGGTGGGATCATTCTCTACTTCTCTTCTGCACATTCCTTAGTGTCTTATTAAGATTATTGTGATTGACTCTTTCTTCTACCACCATTCTCCATATAGCAAAACAGTTAATTTTTTAAAACTCTGTTACGGTCTTTAAAATATTTCATAGTTTACTTAAGATACACTCTTAATTATTGAATTTAGAATGCAATTCACATTTGTTAACTGTCCCTGCTTGATTTGTCCCCAGTCTATGTCTCTGGCATCACCTTTCTCTGTTTACACTTAACTCACCATATTTGAGCCACAGTAGCCTTTTCTGAGATATTTAAATCAATAACAAAACAAGATCTTTCCACATCAGTGCTTTTTATTTCAATTTGTTTTGCCTGAAATGTTCTTTCAAATGAATGCCAGCTTCACTCAACCACCCCAAAATGTCTTCCCTTATTCTCATCTATCAAGTCAAACTTGTAGCAGATTTGGCTAATTAGCCACCAACAAAAAATGTGTCCTTCCTTCTAAAGCATAGAGTCATCAAAGGGAAGTAATGCAATTCCCATCTTCCTTGCAGCTAGGTAAAGCCATGTGAGTAGTTCTCCCCAGGGAATATGAAAAGACATATGTGATACTTCAAGGTTTAGCTGCTAAGATCCTCACCCATGCCCCCTCCATACACTTTCAGTATGACTACAAGAAGAGCAGTCCCCAGGTGCCCTTGAAAGAAACATGTTGAAAATGTTAGTGGCTCCATCAGAATAAGTTCTTGATTAATTTCTAGACAATTATGATCCCACCCAACTTGTTTACCTACCCAGTACTTATATATAAATAGTAACAAACTTATATTTAACCAGTGTACATTTGGGATTCTAGTTTTTATATCAGTCAGTCTAACCTTACTAATAGAAATAAGTATTGCTGTCAACAACTTAGATAGCAGAGTAAGTGCCCACAACATTTGTAGCTCTAGAAGAGATTGAAAAGTAGAATGTTAGTAGAGTGCAGTGTTTGTTATTTATTGCATTTAGGAAGATACTACACAAAACAATGAACTTGGGGACGAATTGACTGATTCAAAGAGGTGAAGAATCTAGCAAGTTAAAAAATAGGAAACAAGATTTTTAAAGGACATAAGTAATAACAATTTATCAATGATCCTCTTTAAACAAAAACACAGCTTTGAAAGGTTTAAATTAAAAAGTCCTCCATTTCACCTGGATTTAAGATAGCTGCCATAGAGAGAGACATAAGGGGTGGAAGCAAGGAAACAAATCAGACTTGAGAATTACGTCTAGGAGAAAATTTCCCTGTAGTTACAGACACCTGGTTTGACTAGAGGCAAATAAGTCAGAAGCCTACGTTTTCTAAAGACTTGTGCTTACAAAGAAATATGGCCCTGGACCAAAGAAGTTTTTGATGATTAAAGCCTTGCAGCATTCCCCAAATTTTAAAATTTGTATGTGTAAAACAAGTAAGGAGTTGTGAAATCTGTGCAGCCCTCAAAGAGGACATACTCTCCAACAATCCTTTTTAGATGTAACTCTGCAGGATAGACAAACAACAATAGTAAATAAAGGACTTTTTCTTACTGCTAGAGTAGAGACCTTCACAATAACTGCCAATTAGAATACCATGACTGCTATGAATGACTGCTGTATGTCTTGTATTATTCAACATTTTGAATGGTGGTTTTTATTGCCATCCTTGCTCCACTTTATGAAGTAAGCATACAAGTTGGAGGGTGTGAATAATTAGCCTTTTAGTGCACAGGTCATTAAATTATGAGAAGCCACCTCTGGAACTAATGGAGAAGACAATGTGCCTCTGGACTCCATAATGAAGGCAACAACTGGATTGGATTTTGAGCTGCTTTTTTTGAGAATGCAGTACAGAATGATATTTGGTGGTAAGAGAATAGATTGTGGAAGAAATGGCTAACAGTCCACCAAAAATACGTTTCCTCTTTCATATGATGGAGTTTTCATGGGGAAACACAAGCAAATATTCCTAGGCTCTATTTTTTTTTTTTCTAGCTGGGATCCTGTAACCTGTTCTAGATGAGACTTGGGTTACTTCCAAGCCTGGCACATTGAATGTCCCTGGCTTTTTTTCTCACCCTGCATCATTGTTTTTTCTCCATTTTAGCCAGCTTGAAACAACGGCCAGGGTGACCTTAGAAGCCATATGTTAAAGATGATAGAATGTCCGTCAATTTTGTTCTAAAAGGTGGCATGGAAGAGGACTGTTCTGCTGATACACCCATGCGTCCTGTGTGTTACAAGAACAGGAATTAGATTTCTTGTTGTGTTGGAGTAATTACATAAGCATGAGTCTATTCGTCAAATATTACTTTCTCAGAGAACATTCCTATCCATATGACATCTAATCTAATAAAAGAGTGATATGCAAATTGACCATCACTCCAAGACACCTAAGCCATGCCCACCAGCCAAGCTACACCTCCCAGCCAATCAGAGTGGCTATATGCAAATTAACCCAGCCAAGATGGAGGCCAGCAGCCATGGAGCTAGTGTAAACAGGAAGCTTCCATTGCAACTGCCTGACTAGGCCAGTGGGCCTCTGCTCAAGCAACAATGTTTTAATTATAGAAGCCACAGAACTGAAGCAAACAGGAGGCTTCCGTTGCCTGCCTAGGCTTCCACTCAAGGCAACAAAGTTTCAATTATAGAAGATAAATAAATCCCAGAAACCTGATTCCAGCCAGCCTCTCTGGGACGTTGGGTCAATGGGAGCAGTGGGCAGCCTGAAAATGACCCTCAGTCCCTCACCCAGGCAGGCCACACCTCCCATGGGGTGAGGGTCCCCACTGCGGGGGTTTGGCCAGCCTGCCATCAGCCCCTCACCAGGCACGCCAGCAGGTGGACACCCCCTGAGAGGTCCCAGACTGTGAGAAGGCACAGGCCAGGCTGAGGGACCCCTTCCCCCGAGTGCACAAATTTTTGTGCACCAGGCCCCTAGTCTATTATAATGCCCAAGCATATAGAAGGTGCTCAGTCAATATTGTTTTGAATGCATCAATGCATAATTTATAAAAATATACTCTTGATTTGAGATTTTATTTTTGACATGATAATTTGATTTCCTAAATATTTTACCAGTTATAGTTATTGATCACAATTTAGATATATTCTCATTCACATAAATGTTTTCTATTTTTTATGTATACTCATTCAGGTTTCTGTTTCTCTCTTAACTCCCAATATGATACATCTAAGTTAGAACCTTTTTCTAGTTTTATTTCCTCTGGATACTTTCTTAGAGCTTTTAGACACACACACACACACAATCATAGAAAAGTAGAATTCCTGGAATTAGCAGGGAAAAAATACTTCGGGCATTACCAATATAGTCTTTCACCATCTGAGGAAAATTAATGTAGTCTTAAACTACTGATGATGTGATGGTCTTTTGTTTAATATGGCAAACACTGAAGTTGTTGACCTTATTTTGACTGCAAAAATTTATTATTTGGTTCTTTACAAAAATATCAAGGCTGTATCTCAATTTCACTCTCTTGGCTCAAGTCAACAATGAATTGGCCACAGTCATTGGAAAGGGGCTTTCCTTTCTGTCTCGAGTACTTGTTTGGTTCAGTGTGCTTCTAGAGTCTAACTCCTTCACCACATGGGCTTAGAACTCTCACATTTTTTGCGGGAAACGAGTAAACTTGGATCCACCAGGGAGACTGTCAATGGACATGGGGAAACATACATTGGAACCTCTAGTTGGAACCGGCAAAAATAAAAATGTTTTACGTCGTTGTCGTGTGTGTGCCGCTCATAAACTATGCAGTGAAACGCGGTACATGTGCAAGTTTTGTAATGTACCCCTGCACAAAGGAAAGTGTTTCGAACGCTACCACACAGTGGCGGGAAAATGCCCGCTTACAAAGTGTATGTAGAAAAGCATCAAGCTTCATGATTTTTATCAAAAAATTATCTCTATTAGAAATAGGAAATACTTAAGGGGTATATAAGACAAAATCTACTGTGTATATTTTTAATGATTCAGAACCTAGTTTTTAGCATATGTTTAAGTAAGCTATACATTTTTAAATGTAATTGCTTAAATGATTCTTTCCTTTAGTATAAATGTCTAGCTTATTTGAAAAGCTTACCTTCTAATGTTTTAAAGTTTTATTTTCATAAATGGAAAAAAATATTTAAGTTATATGTAGATAATGCAAAAATTGAATTACATCACTAATGTTGCCAGATGGTTGGATTTATTCCATGACTTCATAACTTCTAAAACTCATAAAGTTCAAAGTTCCTGCCATTAAATTTCATATTAATTTTAAATTTGTATCAGTCTTAGAAATATCCATGGCATCAAATCAACTGAAATTTGTCCTCATTTATGTAATTTGAAGAAAAAATTTAACCTAACTTGATAGCATCCATATGTCTGAAAATGTAAAATATATCACTGTTACCCCTTAAGCTTACCTACCACTCCCTTAGAAAAGTTTCTCTGCTCTGCAACTATTGTATTATCAGTCAACAAACACACTTTTTTATGGATCTGAGGACTGGAAGTAATCTGCAAGGTTCTAACTAGTGCACATATTATTAAGCCAGCATGTCACAAACTGAACTAAGCCAAAATTGTGATGTAAATGAGGTTGGTCTTGCTTTCTCCTCCTTCATTTTTATTTTGGGCTCCATGCTATAGCGCCTAATTCTGATGCCCAATGTTTTGATGTTACCATAGGCTGCTCAAAGTCCTCTTTTACTTCAACAGGATCCACTCACTCATCCCAGAACAATACTTCCTCTTTTCTGTCTTCACCTGGGTCCCACAGAGCCACTGAAGATGGTCTCATTGCCTAGATGATCAGGGACTATTCCTGCAAACATAGAGAGATGGAGAATTAGCAAACTATTATCCAGGTATTGTTGGGAAAATGGTCTGAATGATTTGCAAATGTGTAGGTGATAAAAGAAAAGGGGGCAGGGAAGTGTGGTGTACACAGATATTTTACAATAATGGAAATAGTTGTTTCTTGCTTAACACATAGCAAATTGTTTATATAGTGATTTTTTTTTCTGCAGTGAAATTTAAATCCAGTTTATCTTTCCACAATCATTGATAGATTCTGTTAAATACTAATAAGCCAAAAGCCAATGAAAAGATTGCAAGTGATGAAATGGTTGATTAGTTTACTTAAAACAACATTTTTTACTATAAAAGTAATGTTTATAAGTGTATTATGAAAATTAAGAAAATTAAAATTAATTTAAGGAAAATATAGGGTGTCCAAACAAATGTATGCACACTTTGATAGCTGATAACTTACTTAATTTTCACTCTTTTTCAGGTTTAACTGATTTGAAATAATGTGAAGGCAGACTAAGCTTTGAACAAAAAAAATTTATCCTAAAGTGCCACTAGACTTATTTTTTTTATGGGGATACATAAAAAATAAAGTTTACAATATAAAACCCCAGCAGCAGTCAACGAATTGAGGGCACACAAATGCCGAATTAAATTATTCTCCATGTTTTTTATTCCATTGCTTCACATTACCAGCAGTGCCTGGACCAGAACAAAATGGTCATGGGTTTGAAAACAGTCATTAACAAAAAAATTTATTCATTTCTGTAGATTCTTTTAAATTCTGAAAATGAACTGTATGTTAATAAACACTGACTTTATAATCATTCCAAGTGTGTATATATTTTTGGGACACCCTGTATTCTCTGATTTCAGTTACTGTGGGAAACCACTTTTAAATGTTTAACACATTTGTTTAGTATGACTTATATTCAAGTTTCTACATAGCTAAAATCATGCTGGATAGGTAACAAATATTCTGTTTATGTAACATTTTATTGTGATTAAAATGTCTTTTTATTGGGCTTTGTTATATGTCAACTGACTCCATGTAGAACAATTTACTTACCTAATCTTCTATTTTGTGTTGTATTCATTTTTCCTTATGAATAACGCTATAATAAACATCTGGTGACACATGCAAATAGAACAATTTAACCATTAAATCACCTTTTATTCATGAAGAATTTATGGCCAGAAAAATCTCCTGAATCCCTGTCCAGCCAGGTCTACTCCATGTCATCCTTATACAGTAGGTTTCTTTTACTCCAAAATCAGGACTTTACCTTTTTTCTTATTCAACAGTTAATTTTGTTTGAACTTGTCATGTCAGTACTCCCAAATCTCAGTTTTGTCATTTGATATTTTAGCTATCCATTTTAGCTTTATACTTTATACAGATTTAGTATTAATATATTTTATATTGTGCAAATATCTTTTATAAGAAAGAACGAAGGACCAAGCTCTCTGTGGAATACCCATAAACGTTATGTTCTTTGTTGACATCTATCCATTTTTACTATAACTTTTGGATTTGGAATATTAGACTATTGAACATAGGTTCATTATATCCATATTACTCAAGCTTCTCCAAACTAACATTATAACTGATTTTTAGAATGTAAACCCCACTGTATGTATAGTTTTTCCTAAATTGTCAACTTATATAATATAATCTCTGATAGGGGGCAGAAATTCATCTTTCTCCCCACTATAGAGCATGAAGTTTTATATTTAACTAGGCTTTACGATCAGCCTATTCTGAGCTCTAACTTTCTTAATATTCTTCCTATCAAATTATTTTGTATTATTCTTGGTCAGGGCATTTTACTTCATTCTGTTTTAAATGGGCTGAAATAAAATGTCTACAATGGTGAGTTGGACTGGTTAGTTTATAGCTTCTCTTCCAATTAATAAGTGTCTGTGCCACACTGATTGTTTACTATGTTGAATATAACCTTGTCACTTTAAAAGCCATATCTTATGAACCAGCTCCTCAACAGCTATGTATTCTCTATTATTGGTGCATCTTTTTTTTTTTTTCTTCCAGGTCAATAGAGAGTTATATTTCTTAGAAGCCCACATTTGTCTCATGCCACCAAAAATAATAGTAAAGGTTCCTTATGTATAAAACATTGATTTGTTTTAGGGATTAAGGAAGAACCTCATCAGGTCACATTTTCCTTATAATTTTTGAGGGTTAGATTATATTTAAATTTTCAAAAATTAAAATGCAAATATAAGTTTACATCTCTATTTCTATAGTCTCGATTTTATGCTTCACAGGCCAACATTTTATTCAGTACAATGAAGGGTAACATAACAGGATGAGTTTCTCTGTATTTTTTTTTTTTGGGGGGTACATTACACTAAAAACGTTTTCATACTAGTTACATATAAAGTAACAATTATAGACTTACCTTCTCCAAACTTCTGAAACACTTATTTAAGCCAAGTGTTTTATAATAATATCTTTGGGTTAAAAAAAAATGAGAAAGCCAGTTTGGCTCAGTGGATAGAGAGTTGGCCTGTGGACCAATGGGTCCCAGCTCAATTCTAGTTAAGGGCATGTACCTAGGTTGCAGGCTCCTCCCAGCCCAGGTCCTTGTCGGGGCATGTGCAGGAGGCAACCATTCGATGTATTTCTTTCCTATCAATATTTGTTTCTGTCTTTCCTTCTCTGTTCCACTCTTTCTGAAAATCAATAGAAAAATTTCCTTGGGTGAGGATTTAAAAAACAAAACAAAACAAAATGAGACACAGTCATTATATTTGTAATCTCACCATTAATTACTTAGTTTGTTTTTTTAAATCAGATAAGTAGGTTTTTGACAGATTTTTCTTCTGCTTCCTATTTTACTTCTCTATTCCCTTTGAACTAAGTAAGCACCATTTAGGAACTCTATACCGCAAATACAATGGAATGTAAAATATATCTGCCACCTGAAATTAAGTTTGTAGGATCCTTTGGTCTGATGCATTTATGCTTCTCCACTACTGAATAGCCATCAAAATCTTTTGAGGAGGCTTGTTTGTTTGCTTGACTGTTTAGGTTTTTAAATTATAGGTACAAGGTCACGAGAGCCAGTCACTGAATCAGAATATCAAAGGTAGATGTGCAGCAACACAAAGGTATCATGTCTCTAACAGAGTATTCTGAATAGATGATTTCTTAAAAGCTCCGCAGCTGAGTCTCATAAAGATCCAAGCTTGAGAAACCTTGCATAGTCCCAGTGTGAGGGATTTCACATTTCATGTATTGCCAGGTATCCTTCCCTGTTACTTTATTCAGGAATTATTAATGTTCTATTTCCTATCTGTTGTCTTTTAGTGTACCTGGTTTCACAGTTTTATTTGACATGTTTCTTCTTTATTCTTAAGATATCTGACTCCTGTGTGTGAAAGCTTTTTGAATTACCATTAAATATTTCAAGTCTTATGCTACTTTTACTCTTCTTTTTGACAATTTCTATAGATAATGACTGTCTTTACAAATATTTAGGCAAAGAAAAGAAATAAACTAAGGTAATTCTCTGCCTAGTTTAATATATATTTTTATGTTGATTTATATGGCATCTTTTATTTTTTTTTTGGTAGATAAATACTATGTCTATTAAAATAAAATTTAAAATATAAAAAAATCATTTGTTGAACTCTTTCTAAGTGGTTAGGTTTCTCTTAAATAATAAAATATATATGTTCATTTTTATTGTGATAATAAATAACACCCTGTTTAGAATGTATACTACAGATTACAAATGTTCTATGTATCTCTAGTAGAGTATTCTGGATGACACAGAAAATATGAATGATAATAAACAATTTCTTTTAAATTTATCTTTATATTTATTAAATTTGAAATTCATGGATTTTAGAATAATCTCAGCATAGGAGATGTTGATCTGAAAATAGTACTTAAAACTTGGTTCTGTTAATTACATGAATTGAATGCTCAAAGGTTTATTTTAATCAATAGTAAAGCAATAATAATAATGATAATATAATAATACTGACCTCATTGTTTTCTGAAGAGTTTCAATGGGATAGTATTGTTAAATTATCGTGATTATCGCTTGGCAAATGGCAGAGAAACTTAAAAAAATTCTATTTCACGATTTAGTATATTATCATCAGCACTATTGTTTTGAATAAATAAGTTCTGATAACTTTATTAGGAGATTAGAGTAGGTAAGTGGTCTATTAATTTTATCAGCAAGGGAGAGAAGGCTCACAAAATGTCTTTTGTTAATATTTCACAGTGTGGGTGACTCACAACCTTCAAACATTGCAGACATGACCTTCACAGGTTATTTAGTAAATAGGACTTGAAGTATGCTTGGGTTACAAAGGAGTAAAATAAGTGACATTAGTTTGGCATGACATTTCCTGTAAATTCAGAGTGTAACTTTTATTTTCTCATTTAGCTCTCATTGAGTGAAGAATGCAATTTCAATTGAGCACTGAATTGGAGATTCAGAGAACTCGAGTTTTATTACCAGCTCCATCACTGACATACAGTGGGACATTAGGAAAAAGTTACTTTTCTGCTGTGTACATCAGAATTCCCTTCTTTAAAATAGAAATAAATTTGGTGGCTTGGAAAGGATGTTGAATTTGGCAAATATACTAGTAGGTGGCCTCAATATTTTAGAACATTTATTTAATGAAATTCATGCTGTGTTCATAATTCAAAGAAATAACAAATAAGTATATCTACTCTATAAAAGCGAAATATTAAAATTAACCGTTTCTCCGAGACGGGTAAGCCATGCCCACCAGCCAATCAGAGCGGCTGTATGCAAATTAGCCCAGCCAACATGGCGGCCGCCACTCACAGACCTGAGTAAACAGCCCTTTCCATTGCGGCAGGAGCGAAAGTGAAGCTGCGCTCGCTCAGCTCAGCTCCGATTAAACTGCCTCTAGCAAAACACAGATTTGAAACATTTGAAACAATGTAACAATCATAGAATCCTCCGGAGCTGAAGGAAAGAGCAGCTTCGGCCTAACCAGTAAAAGTAACAATTGTTTCATTATAGATGCTGCGAGGTGAGGCAGAGGAGGCTTCAGTTAGTTAGAAGGCCGCCTTAAAGGAACAGTGTATCAATTATAGAAGATAACCCCAGGCCTTCAAGGAACAGTATCAATTATAGGAGAAAAAACTCCAGAACCTGCGTCCAGCCGGCCTTGCTGGGACGTTGGGTCAATGGGAGCTGTGGGCAGCCTGAAAGCCCCTCACCCAGGC
>PVJC01014043.1:0-37013 GCA_004026665.1 Murina feae | reverse complement strand
ACACACACACACACACACACACACACACACACACTAGAGGCCCAGTGCACAAAAATTCATGCATTCATGGCGGGGTGTGGGGAGCTCCCTCAGCCCATCCTGTGCCCTCTTGCAGCCTGAGACCCCTCGGGCTATGTCCACCTGCTGACTTAGTCCTGCTCCCCAGGGGAACGGGCCTCAGCTGGCATTCAGGCATCCTATGGCAGCCTGGTGGCCTTTGGGGGATGTCCACCTGCCAGCTTAGGCCCGCTCCCTGGGGAATCGGGCCTAAACTGGTAGTCAGACATTCCTCTGGCAGCCCAGGAATTTCTCAGGGGATGTCCACCTGCCAGCTTAGGCCTGCTTCCCGGAGGATCGGGCCTAAGCCATCAATTGGACATCCTTAGTGCTGCCACAGAGGTGGAAGAGGTTCCCGCTACCGCCACCACCACTGTGCTTGCAGCCATCAGCTCAGCTTGTGGCTGAGCATAACTCCCTGTGGGAGCACACTGACCTCCAGTGGGCAGCTCCTGTGTTGAGCATCTGCCCCCTGGTGGTCAGTGTGCATCATAACCAGTTCCCTGTCATTCTGCTATTAGGATCAATTTGCATATTACTCTTTTATTATATAGGATAAGATATATATGTGTGTGTGTGTATACATACATATATGTATTTAAATATGTTTTGGTTGATTTTAGAGAGGGAGGGAGAGGGAGAGAGAAATATCAATGATGAGAGAGTAATTGATCAGCTGCCTTTTGCATGCCCCACACTGGGGATCAAGCCTACAACCCGAGCATGTACCCTGACTAGGAATTGAACCATGACTTGGTTCATAGGTTGATGCTCAACCACCAAGTCACACTGGCTAGGTTAGTTTTTCATATTTAAGTTTTGATCAATATAGAGTCCATCCTGGAATAATATGAGAGATGAATTCAAGTATATCCTTTTTCTAGCATCTCTTTTTAGAAAGCCTATCTCTACTACCTCAATGGTTGGAGGTGGTGCCTTTACAAGTTTTTAGGTATGAATTCTTTTAGTATGTGTCTGTTTCTAGATGCTAAGTTTTGGCCTAGTGGTCTGTCCAGTTGTTTATATTCACATCATCCTATTTATCAGTTGTGTTCTGTTCTGGGAGCTATTCCTATTCTAGGCAAAGTCTGCAGTACTTGTATGCCTGCATCGTTCACCCTGAAATCTGTAACTTGTCTCAAATTCCTTTTGCTATTAGGGTCATTTCTTTGATAAGAGCTCTTGTGTTTTCTTGCCTCTGTTACTCTGAACTTGTTTACCAGTCCGATTGGGGTTGTTACTATTTATGAGGTAAACAACAACTTCTCACTTTCTCCCCAGATCTCAGGTGGAATTGTCTTTGGTTTCACTTCAGTTTAACAGATTGTCATGGTGGTATTTATACCAATATATTCATGAGTAGCTACTTTTGGGTAAAGACAGATTGAAATAATCAAACATGCATTTTGACATTCCTCCTTTCCAGGAGCAGAGAACAGGCTCTTCTTAGGCACAACAGGGCAGAAAGGAAACTTACTTTATGGGGTCTGCTGTATAAAATTTGTAACTGTGCCCCACAGAAGAGGAGAATTGGATAATAAAATGAGTTAACGAACTTCAGCTTCCTGGTTCTGCCAAAGGGAAGCTCTGTAGCTGTTGAAACCTGATGGTGATCCACACATAGAAAGAGTCAGATCCAGAGGAGAGATGGAAACAGCTTTGGGAGAAAGTGAGCCATCCCTGCATCCTTTTCAGCCTCCTTGCACGCAGGCACACTGTACACCCACCTGGGGTATTGAGCTTTGGCAAGGTGATCCACAGTTGTGATTTTTTGAATTCCAACCCACTGGCCTCATATTTCTTCTGCCTTGTTTCCGATTGTCAGCACTGGCCATCCTCCAGTTGATTTTACCACTAATTGTGTTGCACGTTACCGTACCAAAATGAATCAAATCAAAATGCTTTTCCTGGAGCATTAGATAAAGCAGGCGAAGGTTCTGAGTAATGAGCAGATGCTGCTAATGCAGGGACAGTGGGAGACCTTGCCAGGACTCCATCTGCTCCATGCTTGCCTGCCTTTGGCCGTGAGCCACAGCATTAGGGAATGGCAGTGTACTGGAAACCCACTCCCTGTTCACAGAGTTTGTCTTGAAAACTCACTCTTTGCAGAGAAATGAGGTTACACTCTTCGTAGGTGCAAAGAAGTTCTTACTCGTTCCCCCTAAATGGGGAAAAGAGGGACAAGACCCAGTGCAGTTTAGCATGTGGAAACCTAGATGGGACAGCCAACAGTCGTCTTTCTTTGGTGCCACCGAGCAAGGCAAGTGGCTTATCCACTTCTGCAGCACTCCAGTGTCATTGTCTGACACACACATGCTCCATTGTCCGGGGCTGTGCTGCCCTGGGCTGAAGTGGCTCTGATTTCTCATTTACTGACACATTAACAATGGATGGAAGTGGGTCTCTCCAAGCTTCTTTTCAGCACTGAGCAGTAGGACTGTGTTTTGGTTAGGTGGCTATGGAGATTGATTTTGTTTAGTAAAAGATCAGTTCTTGATCATTTTGCTTATGTTTCTTATTTGCATGTGGAGGATGACATTTGAGTGTAATGCTAACCTTTGAGTGCAATATTCAGTCTCCTCCCCTGCCCTGGTCAAAATGGAAGTTTGAGAAGTGGATGATGAATTTACTGAAGCATTGCTTGGGGGTGGCTGAGACAGTTGGCTGTGGATGGGGAGAATTTTGTGGGGGTTTTTTTCAAGGCCTTTCTTTTCTGTCTTTTTTCTTTTAGAAGATTCAGTAATCAGTTCTTGCATGAAACCTTTGCCTACTGTGCTTAAGATTTAGGAGTCTTAGTCAGATTCTCAGTGAACAAAACAAAATGGAACAACTTTCTGACAAAACAAAACAAAAATACCTGATATATTCCTTTTCAAAGATAGGATACATTAATAAATTTAAACAATTTCTTACCAGTGGGAATGCTCACATTTCAAAGCTGTTCCCAGTGGAGTTAAAAAAGGAAATGTAGAGTTCTGAACTGAGGTGGCTATTTCTGTATTGAGGAAGTTTTTGTTAAGGCATTGAACTCTAACGTTGACTACCTGGTATGGTCTAGATTTCAAAGGCAAGCCATAGAGATTGTTTCTGTGATGGAAAAAATTACTGAATAAAAATGGCTTTTAAAGGTTTTCCTATTTTCAGTGAGAGGAATTTGAAATTCTGTTTGTTTTGCACTAGCCTATGAATGTGTTGTAATTAATAGGGCAGTATTCCCCAAACAGGTGTCCACAGATACAATCATGGGTCGGAGTTGTGAGATCTTTAGGAACATTTTTAAAATCTGGATATCTTTTATGGTAATCTAAAAACAGTAAAAAGGAGCTGGATCTTTTGACTTTGTAGCTGAACCACGCTGTGGGGTTTCAGTATTTGAATTTGCATTTTGTAGTCACAGGCTTTTGGCACCAAGTGATCACTTACATGCCTTCTAACACTTTGTTTTTCACACTGAGCATACACTGATGACTCTTAGAGGTCTAGAGCTCTCAAATATGAGAAACACTGGGGAGGGACGTTCTCATGCTGTAGTCACAGGCTAGCAAGTGATCAGTTTTAGTATCACTATGAAGTTTTGAAGTTACTAGTGAAAATAATATGAAATCATTTTTTCATGCAGAAAAAAATGTTACATTGAATTTATGATATAAGATTTGTTGTTAATCCTTTGGCTTATTGGATGGTTTTGCTGAACAGTGATTTTTAATAAGACAGTCAGATGCATAAATTCAAAGTAGCTGTCCTGTCTTACTACAGTTAAGCTTAAAAACCAAAAGAAGCAGTAAATAGTACAGAGAGGCTTTGAGGAGATAGCTGAAACTGGAGAAATAAATTGTTCAAGTTCTTAAATTTACCTAATGAAAACCAAGCATGAATTATTGGAAGAAAATAATAAAATTTTAAGTCAGAGAATTTCCTTTTCAATACTTACCATTTTGGTTGTAGCATTTATTTCATCCAAAACCCTAAAGCTCTTTTAAAGCAGGAATACATATATTTGTGGAATATATTCTTTTTTTAAAAGCAGAATGTGCTTGCCTTTTTAGTCAAAACACCATTATACAGGCACATGGAGTAGGAAGGCAGCCCAGTGAGGCCAGGGACAGGCGCAGCAGGGAGTCCGAGTGGGGCAGTGGCCAGGGAGATTGGGCAGGTACGTATATTGAGGAAGATGGGAGCCAATTTTCTTATTGGAGAAGGGAGGTACAGATATGGAAAGGGGGTAGTCAGAATGAACCCTGTGGGGCCGGATAGGAATAGGAAGTGTCTATAAAATTCATGATTTTCAATTTAAACAAAGAAGTAAATAGAAATATGTGTGTGTGTAAGCATATATGTTCATGTATGTCCTAGCTTTGTTTGCTGAGAAGGTATAAAAGGAGCAACAGCCTAGAAGGAATGAGCTCACCTAGTGCTTAGATTTTGAAAATATCACTCTCCACTAAAAGGAGCCAGGACTGCTTGCAAAAATGACTGATTCCAGGGCTGGGGCAGGGATAGTCTCCAAATATCTAATCTAATAAAATAGTAATATGCAAATTAACCACCACTCTGAGATACCTAAGCCATGCCCACCAGGCAATCAGAGTGGCTGTATGCAAATTAACCCAGCCAAGATGGCAGCCAGCAGTCACGGAGCTAGAGCAAACAGGAGGCTTCCGTTGCACCAGTGATGGAGTTGAAACTGCCTGCCTAGGCCAGCCGGGCCTCTGCTTAAGGCAACAATCTTTCAATTATAGAAGCCATGGAGCTGAAGCAAAAAGGAGGCTTCGTTGCCTGACTAGGCCTCCACTCAAGGCAACAAAGTTTCAATTATAGAAGACAAACCCCAGAAACCTGTTTCCAGCCAGCCTCACTGGGACGTTGGGTCAATGGGAGCTGTGGGCAGCCTGAAAACAGCCCTCAGCCCTTCACCCAGGCTGGCCAGCCACCTCAGTAGGGACCTGAACCCTGAAGGGGATGTGGCCAGCCTGAAAACGGCCCTCAGCCCCTCACCCAGGCTGGCCACACCCCCATTGGGGTGCGGGTTCCCACTAGGGGGCTTGGCAAGCCTGCAAACAGCCATCAACCCTTCACCCAGGCTGGCCAGGCACGCCAGCAGGTGGACATCCCCTGAGGGATCCCAGAGTGCAAGAGGGCACAGGCCAGGCTGAGTGACTCCCCCTCCCCCCGTGAGTGCACAAATTTTTGTGCACCAGGCCTCTAGTTTGAAAATTAAACAGTATACTCCTTCTAAATAACAAAAGAAATTAGCAAATATTTTGAACTGTATGGGATGTAGCCAAAGCAGTGCTTAGAGGAAAATTTATCGTATTAGGTGCTTCTATTAGAAAAGAGAAAGTCTCAAATCAATATTATAACTTTTTACCTTAAGAAACTAGAAAAAGAAAAACAAAACAAGTGTAAAGAATAAAGTAATAACGTTAAGAGCAGAAATCAATGAAATAGAAGAGAGAGAAAAATAATTGAAACAGAAAACTGGTTCCTTTAAAAAGATCAAATTAATAAGTACTAGCCAGAGTGATCAGGAAATAAAGAGAAAAGAAATTAATTGCCAACATCAGGAATGTAAGAGAGGGGATATCATTACATAATGGTAAACGGACTATAATGAAATCTTTAGACATCTTTATGCCATTAAATTTAACCAGTTAGATGAAATGGATAAATTGATTTTTTGAAAGACACAAACTACTAAAATTCACTTAAAAAAAACTAGAAACATGAAATAGCTTCATTTTCATTAAAAAATTGAATTTCTAATTTAGAAATCTTATATAAAGAAAGCTGCAAGCTCTGTAACTTTACTGGTGAATTCTACCATTGCCTTGATGCTAAAATCGAATAAAGAAAAAAAGTATAACTAATACATGAAAATAGCAAAGCTACAGATTGATATACCTCATGAATATAGACGTAAAAATCCTGAATGGAATATTTTAAAATTGAATCCTGCAATACATTGAAAGAATAATATGTCATAACCAGTTAGCATTTATCCCAGGAATTCAAGGTTAGTTTAACATTTGAAAATCAGTCAATATAACTCACCATGTTAATAGACTATAAAGAAAAACCATTTGATCATCTCAATGAAACAGTAATCTAATAAAATAGTAATATGCAAATTAACCCTCACTCCATTACACCTAAGCCATACCCACCAGCCAAGCCATGCCCACCAGCCAATCAGAAATGATATGCAAATTAACGTAGCCAAGATGGCAGCTGGCAGCCACAGAGCTAGAGCAAACAGGAGGAAACTGCCTGCCTAGGCTGGCTGTGACCTTTGCTCAAGGCAACAAAGTTTCAATTATAGAAGATAAACCCCAGAAACCTGTTTCCTGCCAGCCTTGCTGGGACCTTGGGTCATTGGGAGCTGTGGGCAGCCTGCAAATGGCCCTCAGCCCCTCACTCAGGCTGACCAGGCACCCCAGTGGGGACCTGAACCCTGAAGGGGATGTAGCCAGCCTGAAAATGGTTCTCAACCCCTCACCCATGCTGGCCAGGCACCCCAGTAGGGACCCGAACCATGAAGGGGCTGTAGGCAGCCTGAAAATGGCCCTCAGCCCCTCACCTAGGCTGGCCACACCCCCATGGGGTGAGGGTCCCCACTGGGGGGCTTGGCCAGCCTGCACACAGCCATCAGCTCCTCACACAGGCTGGCCAGGCATGCCAGCAGGTGGACATCCCCCGAGGGGTCCCAGACTGCGAAAGGTCACAGGCTGGGCTAAGGGACTCCTTCCCCACAAGTGCACACATTTTTGTGCACCGGGCCCCTAGTATTTTCTGAAAGCCAATTTGTACTCATGATAAAAACTCTTAGTTCATTGAACAAGAAGGGAATTTTCTACATCTGCTTGAGAGCATCTATGAAAAACCTACAGCTAATTTTATATTTAACTAATGGCCTGGTGCATGGGTTTATGCATATTGAAAAAAAAACTAATTAGAAAGTGGTCAGTGGGGGCGGGACTGGTGTGATGGGCCGGCCGAACACATCCTGGAGCCAACCTCCCGCAGTCCCTTCCCTGCGTCTATGGAGTGAGCAGCCTTGGCTTGGTCTGTGGGGATTGGGCCAAAACCGGCACTCCGACATCCTCTGAGGGGTCCTAGAGTGTGAGCGGGCACTCTGCAAAGTTGCTGTTGTACAGGGTGTGGAACACAGACGCAAGTGTGCAGTAAACCAGATTTGGGGCCGACAGTGCCCCAATAACCACATAATCCACGGCTGAAGGTGGAATCACACAGTCCAGTGAGGAATCAGTCCAGTGAGGAATCTGGTTTCAGGGTGTGTCACCCGAGAACCACCACTGCCAAGTCACTACTGCACGACAGCTCCTGCATTGAGCATCTGTCCCCTGGTGGTCAGTGCATGTCATAGTGATGGGTCAGATGGTTAGACACTTAGCATATTAGCCTTTTATATATATAGCTAGTAAAAGTACTGTCACCTTAAGATTGGAAACAAAGCAATGATGTTCACTTTCACTGCTGTTATTTAACACTAGAGGCCTGGTGCATGAAATTCATGCATTGGGGGGGGGGTCCCTCAGCCTAGCCTGCACCCTCTCATAATCTGGGACCTGTCAGGGAATGTCCAACTGCTGGTTTAGGCCTGATCCCACGAGACTGCTGGTTTAAGCCCAACCCCAACATGGTATCGGGCCTAAACTGGCAATCAGACACCCTCTCGCAATCTGGGACTGCTGGCTCCTAACTGCTCACCTGCCTGATTGCCCCTAACCATTCGCCTGCCTGCCTGATCACCCCTAATCACCTCTGCCTCGGCCCGCACTGCTGTGGCTTCATCTGGAAGGTCGTCCAGAATGACGTCTGGAAGGTCATTCAGCTGTCCGGTCTAATTAGCATATTATGCTTTTATTACTATAGATTGTACTTGGCTTACAACTGGCCCAAACGTGTAGGGTCCTCCTGACAAAGCCCACCTACACTGGGAAGATTGGCATTGGGATCTGAATGCCTAAGTAAGAGGTTAGATTGTGGTTTCCATTTTTTCATTCTCACTTGATACAACTCTAAACTGACTGCCATTTTGCTGTAATGTAAATCATTACATCTAGGTTTTTTCCTTGTTTTTGAGCCATTTAATAATTTTATTGAAAGGAAATTTATAGTATGGTTTCAAGGTCTTTTGAGGATTTGGAATGGAGTTTCTGAAAGCTACAAAATGTCATCACTGGAATTTGCATTGCCAGTCCATTTGGTTTGAGAAGTCAATTTGTAGTGTAGCTACTAAAAACATGAGTAAAACGTAAATGATATTTTTTACTTTTATAAGATGATAGTTTTTATATTTACTTTTGTTACTGATAGTCTTTAAATTTGTTGTTTTTAAAAATCCTTTTATTATAGTACAGAATAATATGACGAACCCTCATGTACCCATCACTCAGCTTCAACAGTTACCAGCATCAATCTTAAATTATGTTTCTAAATATTATAGTTACGTCAGTCAACATATGAGCAAAGCTAATTTTGAAGATAGGCGTATTTTCTTTATACCAGTAGGTAGTTAGAGAGAGAAAATGAATAAGGAGTCTAAGCCTGAATGCCATCCTGGCCTAGGCCCTATGCTGGGCTGTCCTGCCCTGGTCTGATCTGAGGAAGTGGTGGTAGTGTTATGGAATGTTCTGGAATTCATTTCACCTTAACCCATTGATGGGTCCGAAGTAGATTTTAATTTAATTGTGTACATCAGAGTTAAATATTATAAAATTATGCAGATCAAGATTGGCATTAGTAAACAATCAAAATATCTCATTACCAATCACACCACTATTAATAAGGATGTGTATACAGGTAATAAGAAATTGTTTATTATAGTATTACATGTAGAAAAACAAATAGTACAAAATATATGGAGTAAAAGTAAATGTTCTTTCTCCTCCAACCCGCTTAGCCCCTGACTCCCCCAGATTTCGTACTTGTCAATCTAAAATGCGGCTTCCAGAATGCGTCATTACTTATTGGTGTTTTTGCTTGCTTGTTGTTGTTTTTGTAAGTAATAGAGTTCAGCTTTAGAGCTTGTGTAGCTGGAATGTGGAGTATGACATGCACTGTGGGTGCAGCATCATGACCCTTGTTTGCACTGATAATAATCGCCCCGGGCCACCTCTTCCATGAGACCAAGTGTTTTTGTCCTCTCAGACGCGATGCCACCTTTACATCCCTGGTGTTCACTTCATAGTGATGTCGAATGAACTTAATGAAGAGGCGCACATTCAGTGAGCGCTATGGGAGTATTTAACATTTTTGTTGCAGGATTTCTTTTGACTCCTGCGTAATTTCTGATAGGCAAGTGTTTATGTACATGGTGGAAATTGAGGTTGCCAGCTGTCTTTATAAATAGTCAGCTTCATTCAGTGTCTCTGAACTGCAGTTAATTGATCCTTTCTACTTAACTATTAGGAAGCTGAGGCCAAGCCTCAGGTATTTATTGCGCAAGCTCCAGAGAGTAGGAGCTCCTGGCTAAAAGAAGTTCTAATTAGGAAAGCACTAAGACAGTCTAGTGCAAGAAGTGACCAGTCTCTGGCTTTCTAATCTGGTAACCTGTTTTAAATTTTATGGTGCATGAAAAAGATTAAAGGGGTGGGGCAACACCAATTGTGTGTTTTTTTCCAAAACCAGTTCAGCAGTTATTTACCTTTCAAGCAATTAACATAATTACCATTATGCTAAAAAGTAATTTTGGAAAGTCCTGCCCTGAGCTCTTAGGACTCCACCGGGACAGTTTTAGTTGGGACTTATCTTTTTGATGGAAGCCTAATTGCAATTTTGGCTTTGTGCACACAAACAGAAGCAGCTAATTGTTTAGGCAAATAGCAGATTAATTTAAATATGCATCCCTAATAAAACAAAAATGGTATCCATTATGGTCCTTGTTCCCATGATGAGGAATATAAATATTCTGTGCAAGTACCATTAGGCGGAGGTCTTGAGGATCGTCGACATTATTTCACAGTGGTAGCACTTTCCTGATATCGAGTCATCTTTACAAAAGCTAGCATAAATCAGCTTAAACTCATTTAGAGCCCATTTCCACTATGTGCAGTTTCATTACCACACTCTGGCTGGCCTCCTTTGGGAGGTGGGAGGGGCATGCTACAAACTGGCATGGGTGCCCATCCACAGCTGCTGAGCAGGCTTTATGTCTCCTCAAAAGACTGGCCATCGTTACTCATGTCATCGTTAATGACTGTTCCTCGTCTAGGGTGAACCAGGAGTTCCTTCAGCCCTGCTGCCCCTCGTCAAGGTGGAGGGGCCTGAGCCCAGAGAGCAGGTGGGACTGCCAGGCCCTACTCCTATCTATTGACTGGGCTGATGGCCTTCACTCATTGTGTTTGTCCATATTTTGTAGAGAGACCCTGTTTTTTTGTCTGCATCCTTTTCATAGATAAACAGCATTGTTGAGATCCCAGCACTAGCTTCTGAATGAAGCATCTTCATCTAGCTCAGGGGTGGGAACCTTCTTTCTGCCAAGGGCCATGGGGATATTATAACATCATTTGCGGGCCATACAAAATGATCAGCTTGAAAGTTAGCCTCTGTATTCGGTCAAACATTTAATTAACTCACCCCTAGTGCCTGGCAGGGCCAGACCAAACGATTTTTCAGGCCTTATACGGCTCTCGGGCTGGACGTTCCCCACCCTTGGTCTCGCTATTGAGGTTTTGTCAGAGAGAGAGACCTGCTCCTCTTTTAGTTTACCCAGTGGGGGCAAGTGGGGCCCTAAACCCCGGCTCTTAGGCATTCTGCCTGGTTCAGGGAATGATAGCAATGACCTGCCTCTTAAGTCGCTAGTGAAGAACCACAGAGAACCTCCTTTTGCATTAGCTGAGGGTTCCTTTCATTTTCACCTGGGCCTGGCAGGCAGAACAAATGCAGTAGACACCTTTCAGGCTACCTCCTTGCTCAGGGTGCCTCCTAGCCCCTCTAGAGGCGGCATGGTCACAGTACTTGAGTGAGTCCTTTGGCCTCAGCTGGTTGGACAAGTCCTTTGGCCTCACCTGGCCCTGGGAGCAGCAGTGTATGGACGGGATGAGCGGTTGGGCCGCAGATTTTCAGACTCAGGTGTGTGCATGGAGCTGGGAAAGGGAAAACTGGTTTGTGGAGGCAGAGAAGGTCAAGACAGTTGCAGAGAGAAGCAGAGTTAAGATTCGTGGCGAGACATACACAACTGGCTAGGTTCCAAATGTTCCTAGTTCCTGGCTCTGGTCCTTAAAATCTTTACTTCCTGCCTTAGGTTCCACAGGACAGTCCCATTCCTTTCCAGTGAGTTTCCTGTTGTATCTAAGCCATTTCAGTGGATTTCTGTTTCTCACAACCAAATGTTCTCTTGCTAAAACACAGGATGAATGCTCAGCAAACCCTTGACTTTCAGCTACGTGAGTATTCTGAATTCACTGTCCAGCCAGGAATGTAGCAGAAAAGGGGCACAGTCCTCCCACTTCATAAGGCCGCACAGCATCAGGAGCCAAATCTGTGTTGTTCTGTGCCTGCAGTATGGTAAAGCTTAGCCTTTCAAATGAATTCCCATCCGACTTTTAAGAATCACCACCTGTTTCTGACAGGCTTTCACTACTTCTTCCTTAACGCAGGCCGTGGCCGTGGACCCGGTTCACCTTGAAATATTTGGGGAAATTAGCTGCTCTTCTTTGGGATCTTAAAATTCTGCGACACAAAGTTAAGCTTCTGTACTCTGATATTGTACTTTGTGAATATTTCTCTGTGATATTTTAGTTATTAAAATGCTTAGGGCTCTCTTCAGTGTGAGTTTTGTGTTGTGAGAATAGGGATCATGTCCTTTTTATGTCCCCCTACGTGAGATGCTGGGTGGATGCCGCTAGAGTGTCAGCTCCACGCAGGCAGGGACTTCTTTGCTTTGCTTTGATGTGTGTGCTGTGGTTTCCTAGTGCCTGGGAGAGTGGCTGGCCCAGAGCAGGGCTCAGCAGGTACTTGGTGAATGTGTTATGCATTAATTTATTTTTGGCTACATATTGGTTAACGTGAATGGTAATTTGTGACATGGCTATAAAGCAGTCTTATAATTCAAGTTTTTACTGTTGCGAGTGTTTGAGGTTGTAAAACTAGCCATGACAGAACTATACAACTAATAAGTCAGCTGATTATAAAATTAGCCTTCACTCAAACATCCCGCTCACCTTGCCCATGTGTTTTTGGGTCAAATAGCCAACAGAATAGTTGCAAAGTGAAGTTGCAAATCTTACAAAAGCTGCAGGATTTAATAAAAGTGATATTGCAGGAGCACTGGAAGTGGTAATTACTCTGATAAATAACAATTGGCTTTTTTTCCTTTACTTAAGTCTTTTTAAAAGATAATCGTCTGTTTATGTAAAAATAACACCAGTGTATGTGGGGTTTATAACATGTAGAAATAAAAAGTAAGACAACAGTAGCACAAAGCCTGGGAGGGAGGAGAAGGAAGTAGCTGCTGGGAAGTTCTTACGTGTGACAGGTGGCATGATAGCACTGAAGGTAGACGGCGCTGGAGTTACAGATGTGTGTTAAAGTCCTCAAGCAACCACTGAGAGAACACAGCAAAGGGTTTTGGCTAATAAGCCAACAAAGGAATTAAAACAGAAAAAGAGTGGGGAAAGGTGCAAAGAACAAATGGGACAAACAGAAAAATGGTCGGTTAACCCCATTTTTACCAATACTCACATTAAAGGTAAATAGTTCAAACTCGCCAGTTAATAGCAAGACCAACTATTGCCATTAATACTTGATTATATGCCATTTATAAGAAACTCACTTTAAATATAAAGACACGGCAAAGTGAAAAGACAAAAAAAATATATATACCATGCTAACATTAATCCAAAGAAGGCTGGAGCGGCTCTGTCAGGTTCAAAGTAGATTTCAGAGCGAAGAGTATAACCAGGGGTAGAGGATGTTCATATAATAAAGGGTCAATTCATCAAGAGGACATAACAATCCTAAATTTTATGCATCACAAAGTCCTGGAGGACTGCAGTTGACACTGGCACCATTAACAAGTGAGGATCTGCCCAAGTTCCACACTTAACAGTTAACATAGAGAAAACAAGGATGATGGCACGATTCAGAGAGAATTAAATTGATGGAGCCCTGGAATGTATTTTCCAAAAAGACCCTTCTTAGGACAGCTCTGTGAAACCCAACCTGTGGAGAAGCCTACTTTATTACATACAGTTCTGTTGGGGAAATGATGCCAACAAAACCAATACTTGATTAATAATGAAAAATGTGTTTATAGATAAACTCCATGTGTGCGTAGAGTGAGCTGTGGTTGAATAACTTCCACACTTGGCAGAACGCAGGGTGAGCTGACGTCAGTGACTCCTCGCTCTCATAGCTATTTATGCACTTGTACATGCAGCTGCTCATCCTGCACGTTTCTACCTAAATTTCTGCCCAGCCTCATCGTGTACCTAGTGGCTTTGGCCACTCGGAGCTCCTGTCTCTTCTCTTTTGTAAAGTGAGGATAAGGATGGATGCTCCTCCCAAGACGAAGTGAGCACTGGATGAAGGTAGATGACACTGTCCGCATGTTTGAAAGTTTCTTGCAAGTAGCGACTTTCATTTCTCTCTACTGCTTATTGTGAGTCTCCCAACAAATGCCACGCAGAAATATTTGGAAGAGGTGCATCTTGGAATGCGCCTGTCTCCTGTTTCATGTGCAGACCCATTGTTATTTTCTGCTGCATGTCTGTTTCTTCTGAGTCAGAAGGGAAAGAATTTACCAGAATATTCGCCAGGGAATGTGTTGTGGAGCCTTTGTGATCTGCTTATCCCCCAAGTTTATCATAATTCTTTTTTTTTAATATTTTATTGATTTTTTACAGAGAAGAAGGGAGAGGGATAGAGAGTTAGAAACATCGATGAGAGAGAAACATCGATCAGCTGCCTCCTGCATACCCCACAATGGGGATGTTCCCGCAACCAAGGTCATGCCCTTGACTGGAATCGAACCTGGGACCCTTCAGTCCGCAGGCGGACGCTCTATTCACTGAGCCAAACCGGTCAGGGCTTATCATAATTCTTGTACTTCAGATATTGAGCATCCTGTTTTACATATGAAGCAACATTTAACTCAAAAGCTCTGCTTTGATTTGTAATCACCTACTTAAGTCTGCTGACAGTTTGAAAGTCTGGCAAAGCAACCCAAAGGTATTACGTTCTTCTGACTCTGTTTATTTAGTGCTGAAGCATACTTCATAGTGAGTTTGTAAGTTCAAATCATTTATTGTTTAAAGTCAAAAGTACAAGGCAAGAAAAAAGGAAGATGGGAGGATGGATCACAAAGAGAAGAAACATGAGAAGCTGCCTCAGTTTTAGGTAGTAGGAAGCTGTGGGACTGGATTTATGGATGAGCAATAGAGGAAATCAGTGTTATTAATAGATTAAAAATGCTTTATACACAGCAGGAACTGTAGAATACATAAAAATAAATGATTGGTCTTCTCCAGCATTTTATGTCGTTTATCTCCTTTAATCTACCCACAGCCCTGGGTAGTAGATAATGTTATTTTCAGTTTTACAAGTAAGGAAACAGGCTCACTGCTTTATGTATCTCACCCAAGGCCTTCAGCTGGCCAGCAGTGGAGCTGGATTTGAACTCAAAGAAATAGCCATGGACTGTTATCGCCACAGATTATTTCTGTGAATTTTGAAAAAATAAAGTCAGTTGGACTTGGAACAAACCGTTATCCAGCATCTACAGAAAGTAATTCTTTTCTTGGGTAAACCTTTGAGGGAAAAGAACTAGTTTGGGGTCATAAAGAAATGATTTGGTGAGAAAAAAGAATCAATGGCATCGCAAATACCGAAAAATGTATATACTATCTGCAGGGGATTGAAAGTGCCTATAGACGGCTGGTTCTCAAATTCAAGCTTTCACTCCTGTGGAAAATTTGCTTTTCTAACAAGCCCTGGGGATTCCTGGGCCCGCCTACACTTGGAGAGCAGATGGAGACATGGCTAATGTGTGTAAGAGGACTTCATCAGGGTAGCAGCATCAAGGTGCTGGGGAGAGGGTGAATTGTAAAATCAGTTTTTACCCAGTGCGGCAAAGTCAAGCTCGGGTTCTCATAATTGTGCACGGCAAGGGGGGCGTCTAGAAGAAGGAGGTGGTGAGGAAGGATGTAAACTACCTTTAATGGCTGTTTTCAGACATTGCTGGCGTCTGGAGAAGGTGCTCAGTGGTGATTGTTGCACAAATGAGTGGACAAATAGAAGAATGAGTTAACTCCATATGTTAGCACTACTCAGCAATTAATTCTTTTTAGGTTTCTCTCATGAAAACATATTTTAAAAATTTAACTTCTTGGTAAAGATAGTTTTTGAAAAACATTTTAGTATGTACAAGGAGATAACAGGAAACTTCCCTCCTGCTCTTCCTTTCCTCTGGTTTCTTTCCTTAGAGGCCAGTTACCAGTAATAGTTTCTTGTGTGTCCTTCCTGGATATTCCATGTGTGTGTATGTGTGTGTAAATTTTTTAAAACATAAGAACAGTGTAATGTACTATACAACTATTTGTTCTTTACTTTTTTCATTTAACAGTATATTTTGTTGAAAATTCATATAGCTTATATAAGGCTGACTTAGTCTTTTTTAACTGGTCATTTTATTTAAATTCCAAAGTATGAAGGTGGAATTATTTAAGTAGCTCTCTATTTATGGACATTTAAAACTTGCAATCTTTTGACATAATTAAAAGCATTACAGTAGCTAGCCTGTATACATTTGTAATTTTGTAAATATTACCCAATCACCTTCAAAGTGGGTAAATTAGTTTACATTCCCACCAACAATTTGAGAGTGCATTTCCCTACAACAAAATATTTTATGAAATATTTTATCTTTGTCAATATGACTAATAAAAATGGTATTATAGTTTTTATTTATCTTTTTGTAATTGTGAGTGAATTTTTGTTTTTTTTATGTTTGAATCAATTGTGTTTCTTTTTCTGTAAACAGTATACTCATGTCCTTCACTTTTCAGTTGCTTGTTTTCCTTAGTGAATCTTAGAAGCCCTGAATGAATAACTAGAGGCCTGGTAAACAAAATCTGTGCATGGGTAGGACCCCTAGACTTGGCTGGCAATCAGGGCTGAGCAGGTTCCTCAGGTTCCTTGCCTCCCCGCCTTCTCCTTCCCTTACTCCCTCACTCCCCTCCACCCCCCACCCCCGTTGCTGCTGGTTGCCCACTGTGTTCCACGCTGCCCCCTGGTGGTCAGTGCATATCAAAGCAAACGATCTAACTCGGTTGAACTCCTGAGGGAACAATTTGCATATTAGCCTTTTATTATATAGGATAGAAATTGGCCCTTTGTTATATGTGATGCAAATATTTTATCATTTATTTTTTAATTTTCTTTACATTAAACAATTGTTATTTTATAATTGTGCATATGAAGTAAATTTAAAGCTGTCTATATACATTTTTCTTTTTCTACATAGGATTTCTTAATATTTGGGACCTAAGGACTGGAAAGTATCCTATTCACCGCTTTGAGCATGATGCAAGAATACAGGCACTAGCCCTCAGCCAGGAAGACGCCACTGTTGCCACGGCTGCTGCTTTCGATGTTGTGATGTTGCATCCCAATGAGGAAGGATATTGGCAAATAGCTGCAGAATTCGAAGTTCAGAAACTGGTGAGCTTTTAGTCTGGTCATTTTATTTTTCATTTTTAGAACCTCTGAATCTAATATAAACAAATAGTGGTGATGTGGGCAGCTCCCACTCACTCAGGACTCCCTGTGGGCCTCACACCCGTAAATCTCACCACTGCCTTGCGAAATAGGCACTATCATTTCCCCTGCTCACCAAGAAGACGAGAGAAACTTAGAGCGGTGACTGGACCTGCCCCAGCCTCAGAGCCAGGAAGTGTGATTTGGACCCAGAGCTCACTTCAGGGCTAGAGTTTCTCATTGCCGTGGTCCTCATTCTGCTTTCACAGGACGTCCAGCCCTTGAAATCTAAGGTCCGCTTCTGGCCTCACAGAAGTGAAAATGAGTTCAGTGACATTATCCCAGTCCTTATGGTAAGGAGGGTTCCATCCTCAGCTTTCTTCACCCCAAGTTTTTTTCACCTAGAAGTAAAAGTAGCTCCTGTGTGAAAATAGGTATAAGTCCGTGTCATGTTCCAGGATGTCATGTGTGAATCTGAGCCAGCCTTAAAGACTTCTTTACGTGCAGCTTGCTTCTGAGTTCAGTTGTACATGAGCCTCTGCATTCTAATGGTAGCAGGTGATTTGCTGGTAGAAGGAAGTTTAAATCTGTGCTGAATTTGGGTTTAATTTAAGTAAACCTGATTTGGGCACTAGTAGGAAAGTGAACAGAAGAGCCAACATTGAAGAATAAATTGATGGCCTGACATGGAACAAATCCTCTTCCTCTCCCTTTCCTCCTGGTGAGAATCTTACTAGATTGAATAACTAAAAAGCCGCGTGTTACTGCCTCACCTCCATAAGCTGCTTGTCCCTCTAATGAGCCAGTCTCGGCAGTTTGGGTCTAGTGTTCCCCCAAACTGCCTGAGGCTGTTATCCCATCTTGGGTTTTATTAGAAAAATGTGAAAATACCATCTTTGTTTGTTTTCACAACTGCTATCTTGCTTATTATCTGGTCTTTTACTAAAGAACACTGTAGAATGGCAGTAATTATGTGAACTCGGACAACGACTTAAGATATGAGTCCCTCTGTAAAATGTAAATCCTGCCTTGGCTATCGGCAGCATCCTGGCACAGACTGAATGCTTTTTGAAGTAGTTTTACAGCTCCCAGCAGTGGCTCAGCCACTGTCAATCAGAGCGTCTTGGTCTGTCCGAAATCCAACATTAAGATGAAATCACATGGCTGGGCTGAGGATGTCAGTCTTAGGAAAGTAAGAAATGATTTTTAGACTGGAGAGAGGGAGCAAGCTGGAAGTGGTAACTGTATGTGTTACTTCTCACCTTGTGTGCTGGGTGGCCACAGGCTGCCTTGTCATTGGCAGGCACCCCTGGCCTAGAGCACTGGGTCCTTTTGTCTTCCCCAGGTAGGCTCCCCGAATCACAGTGGCAGTGTTCCCATGTTTGTGATGTCAGCCTAGAACATCAGCCTTGGTGATGGGCCCTGGGCTTTCGACGAGGGGCCGAGGATTAGCAGAGCCACCCAGATGTTCACTCTCTGTCTCTAGCTCCCCTGGACAGCCCTCAGCATTCAGGCTTTGGACTCAGTTGTCTTGTTTTCAGGGCAATCCTGTCCTTTTACACCGTGGATTTTCATAATTGAATGGCTTGGCTCATCTGCTGTCACACTCTCAGATTTTACTCAGGGAGGTGAGAACCGGTGGTAAACTACACTGGGGGAGTGTGCCACTCAGCGATCTAGAAAAGCACATTATTCTTGAAGGGACCTCCCCTACACATGCAGATTAGAGAAGGGCATGGCACAAAAAGGCTGTTGGTCGTGGCCTTCCTGCTCCCAATGGCATTGAAAGCTGGAGAGAGCAGGTAACTCAGGTATTTCTAACCTTTAGCAACGCAGTTTTGGTATTTGCACAGATGTTAAAATGTGATTTGTGCTCATTTGGAACTGAGTGAATTTTATTCAGTTTCTGGTTTAAAGATACTTTTGAATAACTATTACACCTGCATGGGTTCAGGATTTAAAAGACCCAATAAAGCTTACAGTGAGTAACACCATTTCCACCCCATCCCTCAACTCTTCCCTCTTTGAAAGCAGCCATGATTAGAAGATTTATGCATATATAAGCCAAGTACATCACATGCTTCCTCTGCCCATATGCACACACGTTAGCACACTGGGAATCCTGTTACCTTGCTTCCTTGCTCTCTGCCCAAATGAGTATTAGTTCAAGAAGACTGTCTTCATGCTTTTGTCCAAGACTGTGTGGCATTTCAGTGCAACTGTGGACTATCAGTTATTTATAGTCCGTTAGTAATGCGGGGTTAGCATTTTCCAGTTTTCAGTGATGAAAAAGTAAAGCTTTAGCCAGTAACCTGTACACGTGGTTTTAATTAATGCAAGTTTATTTGTAAGGAAAGTCCTGGAAGGAACTTGCTGGGTCAGAGCCTAAGTGCATTTCACATTGTGGAGAGCGTTGCCAGTTTCCTTCTGTAGGCACTGGACCAGATGACATCCCCCCAACGGTAGTGGAACCCGTTGTGTGGTTGTCCCTCTCACTTCCAGGCCAGTGTCTCAGCAGACGATGTCATCTTTGCTGGTATGACAGGTGAAAAGGTTACCTTGGTGAATTTTTACTTTATATTTCTCTTACTAGTAGTGTATTATGATGTTTCTTTTATGATGACCCTCTTTTCATTTGCGTAAGAACTGTGTGTCATCTCCTGTGACCTGCCCCTTTACCCGTCTTTTTCTGTGGAGTTGCTGGTCTTCTCATGGACACGTAGCAGGAACTATATACTTTTTGACCAAGTCAGGATGAACTGTATGTGGAACCTGAAGGACTAAACAACCCTTATCCTTTCCAGGTTGACTACCTTGAAATAGTTCCAGATACCGAAAGGTACCCTGTGGCAGTGGCCACTGCTGAGATCTGGTGTACCTGCTAAAGGCTGACGACTCTGCCAGAACCCTCCACCACGTCTACGGGCAGCCTGTCACCTGTCTGGATGTCTCGGCCAACCAGGCTGCTTTTGGAGTGAAGAGTCTAGGATGGGTGCACGAAGGAAACAAGGTACAAAATAGCAAGACATGCAATGAACAAAATAGAACATCAGTTTTTATCTTTTAGAAGGCAATTTAAAAAATAAAAGCTCCAAGATGTAGTCGGGAAATATATGTTTAGCACGGCAAAAAAATGCAAGGACTTGAAAAGCATATGAGGTGAAAGAATTGTTTCTTTTTTCTTCCTTTCCCCAGCCCCACTCCACCGACAAAACTAATAATAATTTCTAATAGATACCCATCTAGAATATAGGTACATTTTTTACACCGAAAAACATACCTTTATAGAAAAAAGGTTGCAGCAAAATTTACATTCTCACCAACAGTGCATAAAAGTCCCTCTGATGCTCTGAGCCAGAAGCCAGGAGAGAAGTTTTTAATTGAAATCCTTTGCATGATTACTAAATGGAATCACTGCCTAGCGTTTTACTATCCTGACTGTAGGCCAGTACTTAGTCTGCAAAGTCTTAAAGCTGATTTGTGGAAGTCTCCTTCTCCTCCAGTGGGGTCGGGGGGAGAGGGATCAAGTTTTATTTTGTTTTCTCTTCGGCGTGCCTTCTCTCAGCCCCTGGCAATGGTGTGATCCCAGGAGGAGACTTCCTGCACATTGGTCCCCTGGCAGCTCCTCCCGAGGACAGAGCCTCTCCGTGCGCTGGTGCCGCCCCGTGGGCCGGAGCTGCTCACCCTCTGCGTGCCTCGGTGTCCTCATTTGTTTTAAACATTCTTATTGATTTCAGAGAAGCAGGGAGAGGGAGAGAGAGAAACATCAGTGATGAGAGAGAATCACTGATTGGCTGCCTCCTCACGCCCCCCTCCTGGAGATTAAGGTCACAACCCAGCATGTGCCCTTGACCAGAATCGAACCTGGGACCCTCCACAAAGCCAGCCCGGCCAGGGTTTAGTTTCCTCACGTGTAAAAGGGGCTCATAACAGTGCCTGCACCGCAGAATTGCCAGGGTAAATGAAAGCGTGTCTGTAAGCTTGAAGCATCATGCCCGGCATGTGACAGTTAATCATCACTGTGTGCCTCTTGGTATTTCTACCAGTCGTAGTTCAGTGCTGGCCTTTGTTTGTGATTTTTTTTTTTTTTTTACATAGTTTCCCCTAACGTGTAAGTCACCTGTAAGGTCAGGTCTCATTTATCAGGTGTTCACTGATTTTGCAACTTAGTAGGTATTCAAAGATTTGAAGTGTCCTGGATTCCAGTTATAGTCTGCATCCAGTAAGGTAGATAAGGCACTAGAGAGGCATGCGGCTTCGGGTAGCCTCTGTGGGAGAGGGGCCTCCCTTTGTGCTTGAGGAGTGCATATGTCAGCATATGTCGGCTGACAAGTCTGCGAGGCTCTAACTCCTGTGTTTTGTCTTCCTGGGAAGTGGGGGAAGGGGACAGCAATTGCTTTCTGAAGGCGGTTTCCTTTCTAGGGCTTTAAAAATACTTTCTTTTCCGATCCCTGGTGAGCTCATTTGTTGAGAGAAGAAAGACTGCGTATTTGCTTTCTAATTTTTCATCCATTATGCTTTCAAGTTTGGGTTATCTCATTTATTTCTCAAGTCTCAGTGTAGTGAGGGGATAGAGATATGTAATACTAGCCTGGTTAAAATTTTCCATATTTTCAATAAATTTTTCATCTGGCAAATCCTGTTTCTCTTCGACTTATCTAAATAGATTTATTTCTATACAGTTTTATATTTTGATACAATCATAGTGGATATATTTGAGAAACCAGTTAAAGGGAGAGTTCAGCACAAAATCATAGTGGGAGCGTCCTTTAGATGGTATGGAGGCATTTTTGTGGATGCCTCCGAAAATTTCCAATCCTATTAAAAGCATTAATTATAAGAATCTGCTTATTAATATCTTAATTTTGTGAAAATTTATTTTTAAATGTGTTCTCTCAAGTAACTTGTTACTGGCATTTTCATTGCTATTTTAAAATTAAAAGTGGAAGTAAATTTGCTGCAAGAATTTATTGAAGCATTCTTTGCAATCTGACAGGAGCAGTTAGTTACCCAAATATTTTGTGCACACAACAGCAAGCCTTCAAACACTTGTGGGTGGCTGCTGGTTGTTGTTGGTAATAACTTTGTGTTGAGATGTTTCTCCAACATGAATGCCACCCACTCAAACGTGAGGGAAGCCAAGCTTTTGTCTATGAAACTTCCCTTATTTTTGCAGAGGCAGGCCTCTCCATCTGAGAGTGTTTAATGGGTTTTCTGCTTCCTCAGAAGAACCTGCATTTCTAAGAAACACAATTGTCACGGTACATCTCTGTGTGCGTTAAGCCATGTCATCCTGCTGCTATCCTAGGATGTAATGCTGTAATTCGCAGGTAGCTTCCTGGGTGGTGCTCAGTGCTGCTCTGCTGTGAACGCTGTTTTGGCTGCGTCTGTGCTTGGCCTGGCAGCGTGTGTCCCGGCACATTTTATTAGGTTGGTGTCAGACTATTAGCAGTAGAGTTTGCCTGGAGCTACGGCCACATGAGGGTTTGTGTTTGCGCCTCTGGCCTGTGTAACTCGGAATCAGATGAAGGCTTTATGAGAACAGAGAGTTTGGCTTATCTTCGTTTGTACCTGATACAGAGCTGGGGCTTAGCTGGAGTCCATTATTGATTAACTGTGATAAAAACAGACAGCAAAGTCCAAATGTTGTTATAAAATACATTTGAGTTGGGTACTGAAATATCTCTAACCTGTAGAAGTGCTCCAGAGGTGTTATTTTTGTTTAGTTGGAGGATAGCCTTGCCCCATACGATGATCGCATTCGTATTTTATAGGCACCACAGCTGTCAGAGCATCAAATAATAATGGTTCAAGTCCATCCACTCATAGATCCAGCTAGTCAGCCATGGTGCGCGCGTTCAGCACAGAGAGCCACAGAGCGCCAGTTGTGTTCCTGGCACTGGAGTGTGAAACAGCCTCACGCACAGATTTCAGCAAACCGGTGCTTGTCAAGTAACCCAGCTCTGTCGATAAACAGTTTTCTAAGTATTGCAGCAAAATGTACCTATTGAACCTCCAGCAAAGGCCTGTGAGTGCAGCTGGCTTGATCCTGTCCAGGACCAGAGAAAGCTCGTGCTCTGCACATCTCCGTTGCTTATGGCACAGAACTTCCCTGACTTTTGAATTTAGAGGCCAGGAGTAGGGACCCCACTTGAAATCGCCAGCATTTTCTTTGCCCAAGTAAAGTCGTAGAAAAAATGGCCATTGTCTATTGTCACTTATTGTTAAAAGATCAGATTTTTAAACATAGTTTTTGTGTGTGTGTGTTTTTAAAGAGTATTTTAAAATGAGGTAATGCATTCACCAGATTCAGAATCAACAGATCTGACGAGGAAGGATGTGCAGTGGGATGGCCGCTCCTCACTCCTTTCAACCTGCCACCCGGTTCCTTTTCCTTGAGGCTAGTCAGTGTTGCTAGTGTCATGTACATCCTTCCAGAGATATTTCATGCACATGTAAGCAAATTACCCAGACATAACCTCAGTCCCCTCTTTTTTAAAAATACGAATGGTAAAGTACTATATTGTTCTGCACCTTGCTTTTTCCTGCAACAAAACTTCTTAAAGATCATTTCATCGCGGTGTTTGGGTATTGTTTTGTTTTGCTTTGCTTTTTGCAGTGTTATGGTGCCACACCTTGTGGATAGACCGTGATGAGTTTGGCTGGCCCCCTCTAGATGTATGCTAACTTGCTCCGTCTTTTGCTGCTATGAACCACACTTGGTCCACATGAATGTGTTGGGGGTTAGTTCCTCAGGGTGGACTTGCTGAGTGAAAGGGGTCCGTGCCTTTATGATTTTGATGGCTGTTATCTCTATAGCAGCATCCCTTGGTAAGTGGAAAGTGGAAAGTACATCCCATTTCCTGGCAGTTCCTGAACATCTTTTCTCTCACAGGCTTTACAGAAAGATCACAACAGAGTGAGGCCAGAGGATATACAGAGATCTGTCTGCTCTTACTCTGCAGCAAATTATTTTGTAGCTCTGCTGCTTAGGATAAGTGACAGTTCTTTCAAATCACATGGCTTTACCTAGAACCAGTGCAGTAGAACTAACAGCCCTCTCGGGCCACTGTTTGGTTGGGAAGAGCTGCAACACGCACTGATATGTGTTCCTTCTTGGCTTAGTTGGTACCATTTGAAGGAGAGTCCATGGTTCTTCTAAGGTGTAAGCCAGCTTCCCTCTTTTATATAAAACTAGAGGCTCGGTGCACAAAACTTTGTGCACTCGGGGGAGTCCCTCAGCCTGGCCTGTGCCCTCTCACAGTCTGGGACCCCTCAGGGGATGTCCACCTGCTGGCTTAGGCCCTCTCCCTGGGGGATCAGGCCTAAGCTGGCAGTCAGACATTTCTCTAGCAGCTTGGGAGCCCACAGGGGATGTCCACTTGCCAGTGCAGAGCAGG
Source organism: Murina feae (assembly GCA_004026665.1). Lineage (NCBI taxonomy): Eukaryota > Metazoa > Chordata > Mammalia > Chiroptera > Vespertilionidae > Murina > Murina feae. Next base: position 12,837 of record PVJC01014043.1, on the reverse strand, counting down.
CCTAAACTGTAGTTGGACATCCTTAGCGCTGCTGAGGAGGCGGGAGAGGCTCCCACCACCACCGCTGTACTGGCAGCCATCAGCCTGGCTTGTGTCTGAGCAGAGCTCCCCCTGTGGGAGTGCACTGACCACTAGGGGTCATCTCCTGTATTGAGTGTCTGCCCCCTGGTGGTCAGTGTGTGTCATAGTGACCAGTCATTCTGCTGTTAGGGTTAATTTGCATACTACCCTTTTATTATATAGGATGAAGAGGGGTGGGCACGTGACCTATGGGCTTCTGTCCAGCATCCACATTCAGTGAATTCCAGATGAAGTGATTAGTGGTAGAAACTTCCTACTTTACCTGTGGAGTTGTGTTGAACTGCTCCGCCATTGGAACTGCTGGGTGACTGAAGGCTTCTGCTATGGGCTGAGAAATCCATCACTCTACTCTTCTCTAATGAGACCTCCCCAAGGGCGATTTTATTGCTGATAGAAATGATTGGGCAGGAACTTGGAACTTCATCACTTCCTGTGTCCTGCAGGCCAGGGGTATGTGGTGAGAAGGCCTCCTCACAGGTCTTTGCTTTCAATACTACTTAGCAGTGGCCTGCTTCCTCTCTCTGCAGTGCAGAGATCCGTGTCGACTCTGCCCTAGCCCTCTGTACCCAAGCACCCCTTTATGGTGTGTTTCTATTCTCATATTTTCTGAATCTATCAAAAATGCTTCCACCAATGAAAACATGTGTATGATACCATATCATTAATTCTTTTGCTGCCTGAATTAAATTTTGCTCTCAGATGTGGAGGGTTAGAAGATAGAATTGCCTCATTTAAGAGCATTATGTTGACGATGAGTCTCATGCCTCATAAAGGAAGAGAGAGACCCACTTAGGGCTCTTAGCATCATTCTATGTATTTGGACATATTTCCTAATTTAGTTTGGAAGTACTTGGCATTCAGTGGCAGGTTGTATTTAGCAGCATGCGGCACGCATGGTAATCAGGGGGATGAGAGTGAAGTAATCCTGAGGCTGGGATGTGTTTGACAAGGACGCTGCCTTGGCGCTGCTGCCTCAGCTTACATCACGCTGGAAAATAATTGCTAACGTCTCTTATGATAATCATTCCCTTCACACGGACGTGGAATGACTCTGGATTGGTTGCTTGCACTTGTCACAACTTAGAATAACTGTCTGGGAGAACGCTTGGAATCAGACACACAGCGCTCACGGATTCCGACCACATTCTCCCACACCTACCCCAGAATGTGCAGTCCACCTCTTCTTTTGCTCAAGGTTCCATTCCAGAGAAGAAGGAAAAGCTCAGTCTTTTACACGCAGGGTGAATAATTTAAAATGGAAAGTTCACAAAGGATATGCCTCATTTCCTTTTCACTTTCTCCTTTAACCTTTAAAATGTTTTATCTTCACTTTCTTAGAGAAGTTTAGGAAGATAGTCCTTTGAGACCAGTTTTTTAGGTTATTGAGTGATGTTGACTACCAGAAGGATTCATTTCTGTTGCCTAGGTTACTGTTATTGCTAATGACTATTTATTGAACACATGCTATATGCTAGGTTTCTGATTGGCACTGGAAGCATGGAGATGAATCCAGAATGACATCTGCCTTAGGGCTCTCAGCCTTGTGTTCCTCAGCATCTTAGCAATTCGTATTGCTTCCTCCATGTTGAGATGGACATCAGGTTACAGGGAGCCCTTCACAGCAGTTTGCTGAATTCCAAAGGGATAAAATTATACAGACAAATTGATGAGGATTGAACATTCAGAGGATTGTTCTAATGCCAGAACATGGTTTAGTATTAAAACGGTATCAGTAAGTGATATAATTGTTAGTGGAATTTCATAATACATGAAGTTCACCTCCTGTGCTGGGTGAACCCTGAGACAGCTCATAGAGACCCTTGGTTACTCAGGTCAGACAAGAAACCTCAACTGGGGACCTTTGAGGAGGTGGCCACCTCTGATCTTCCGTAACACCATGCAATTCTTTGGGAAGCATTTCTTGGAATGTTGTTACTGCTTAGGAAGCTGAGCGTGCTGTATGATCTCTAGGATCATGAACCACTCCTTTACGAGAGTGATGACCTCATAGAAAATAAATACTAGAAAAGTATTTTCCTCTAAGTCAAGGTAGTGGTGTAACCTTTGGGGTTTGAGCCAGCAAGTTACTTACCTGGGAAAGGTAGGTCATGTGCTTGTTAGATACTGAGCACCAGTACCTCCCCATCCCCGCAGGCTTTAGGGGCAGGTTAGAGTTCATCAGGAAAACCTGTGCAAGAAGGCAGTTCAGGCAGAGGCAACGGGCTTGGAGGATGGATTCCCAGGGGGTCCAGGAAGCAGCAGCGGGGTGATCCGGCTGGCTGGAGCAAGGTGCCCTGGCTGGTGTGGGAACTGCGCTCAAGTCATTGTGTAGTGATGGCTCCTGTGGCTCTTCACCAGATTCACTTTCCCAAGAGCTGATCTGAAATAATGCGTGTAGAATAGAAAGGGACACGTCAGTTCAGCTTCCTGCAGAACCAGTGCGGTTGCTGAGTCACTTGGTGTAATAGCCTTGAGACACAAACCCTTGCGGAGAGGGCTGGCTCTGTGCCTTAAATATCTTCTGTCTGCATTCATACTTCATAGTTTTTGTATACCAGTGGAATTTGTATCATTTTCTAATTTTCAAAAACTATTGATCGGTATTCTTGAAGCTCTGAGCAAGCTCCCAAGAGCATTACATTGAAGTGTATGCTGATCACTGCCTTGTTCTTGTTTGTCTCTTGAATTAAGCTTAGAATTGTATTTAGGGCCTACTTTTTCTAATGGCTTTCCCAGCAATTTATGTGGAATCTCCATCCTGGTTCACCACTTCACCCATGAGAGACTGTGAACTTGGAGTTAGGCTTTGCTTTTGTTTCATCTTATGGATAGACATGGCTTTGGTTTCTTCCTGCCAGGGCTCAAGAGCAAGTAGGTTTGTTAAAGGGTTAAAAATCAGTTTGTTTTTCAGTTAATGAAATCAAGGGGAGGGCTGTTGGGAATGTTTGCTTTTGCTCTGTAAGTAAGAATGTAGAATAGGTTGCATGCTTTGGATGTATATCCAGACAGCGGCTATTTATAGTGTTCTTTATGTGCAAAGTGCAGCTAAGCATATGCCTGTGCTGGTACACTCCTGCCCCTTAGACAGTGCTAAAGGGGCATTATGCCTCCGGGGTACGAAGGGGAGCCCATGGGTAGACTGTTTGCCCTACACCAGAGATCCTCACTGCTCACTGCCCTCCTCCATCAGCTGTCGTTTGTTTTAGTTCTCTGGTGTTAGTCACATTCTCTCCATCCACTCCTGAGCCTTTGCCTGGTCTAACTTGGGGCCAGTTTCAGGCTAGTGAATAGAAAATTGATACCCAAGCAGTTTTAGGCTAGTGAATAGAAAATTGATACCCAAGCCAGTCTAATATCCTGAATTTCATACAGATAGCTTTACATCACAGTCATCTCACACGCAATCTTCCCATTTTAAAAAAATATATTTTATTGATTTTTTACAGAGAGAAAGGGAGAGGGATAGAAAGTCAGAAACATCGATGAGAGAGAAACATCGATCAGCTGCCTCCTGTACACCCCCCACTGGGGATGTGCCCACAACCAAAGCACACGCCCTTGACCGGAATCGAACCCGGGATCCTTCAGTCCGCAGGCTGATGCTGTATCCACTGAGCCAAACCGGTCAGGGCTGTAATCTTCCCATTTTAAAAATATTATTCAAGTTGCCTTTAATTTTCAAGAATTCATTTCGTAATTTGCAGCCTCAGTCTTCCTCCCAATATAAAATAGATTAAATACTAACTTTTTTTCTCCTGGGGGCCATGATTAGTTACATGTCATTAATATTTGTGAAGCGCTTAGAAACTGTCCATGCTCTTTATTATGATGAGGCCTGTTGGGAGCATAAAAGGAGGCTGTGAGGATTTTCAGCTTCAGTCATACATTTACATAGTAATTATAATCTCGTCATTGAACTAAATGCCGGGGCCGTGAACACTTCTGCTCGTTTTATGTCTGCAGGAGCCAGTTCTTTGTGTTTCCTTTCCTGTTCTGTCGCTAGGACAGAGATCGTCTGAGGAGGCTCCCGAAGCCAAGCCAGAGCTTCTCTCACTCCACAGTGGCCCTGCCTTGCCTGTTGTTTCAGCACATGCGGTGTGTGGGCCGGGGAGCTGGGTTGTGATTGCCTGCATTTGCACTGGAGTGTACTCTTGCTCTCCGGTTCCTTTCAGGCTTAGGTCACAATAGGTGTTGGTTTGGCCTCGCTCTGGTCCTTTGTAGACATCTGCCCATATCACAAAGCCCCCGAGTTTGGCACAGTCTGCAGTGATTGGCAGAGCCTTCCCAGGCAGAGTCCAGTCCTGGAACAGCGGGGGTTGCAGGTGCATTGGCACGTGGTGGTGGGGAACACACACAGGCCTTGCCTACCCAGTGCCTGGCGATGCTCAGCAACACCGTCCCATCCCTGAAATATCTTGGCCTTGCGGGCTTGTCACTCCAATTAAAACTTAAACATGAAAGCAGCCCAGGCTGCCTCCCTTTGTGCTGCAGTTGAGCGTGGACGGTGCCAGAGCATATCATGCGAAGGGGTGCTGTGTTTCAGGGGTCTGTGCTGTCGGGGGTCTGCTTCTTCCAGCTTTGCATCTTGCTGGTGGCTGCTGCGAAGTGCACCTGAGAGGCAAGTTTTTGTTTGCCAACAGAAAGTCACCTTTGGGATGGTGGTGAAAGTCATTTTCCACATGTTCACAGATACGCCTGTTACCCGGCCTCACGCTCTGACTTATCTTTGGCAAGGACTTACAAAATAGTCTCTCTGGCTGACTGTCAAAAATTACATCATATCGGAGTAAACTGCTTTTAAATCAGACATCCATTATTCATGTATATTAACTGCTTTTTTATTTTTTTATTGGCTGTTTTGTGTATGATTTACTCTTTTCTCACTAGCTCCCCCTCCCTTCCCAATTGTCTCTCTTTCTCGTTTTTTTAAATCTTAGCTCATCTGTGAATTTATAGGGGCTGTTCACTTATCTTTGTATGTCGACATCAATATGTGGGCCCTGCATTTTTCGTAGTGAAATTTTTTTACTACATTTTGTGGGTCATAGTTATGTTGGGTCAGAGTAGCAGCTTGGGTTGTTTACTTGAGTAAAATCTACCCCAAGAATGGTAGGTCTTTTTCCTTTATTAAAAAAAAAGGGGGGGGAGCATTATTAGTCTTGTACTTCAAGATCTCTACCAAATGAAACTGTACTCCCCACTTCTGAAGCATCTAAATATGTTGCTCTTGGTGGAAAGCAGATTGACTTACTGTGTTCATTTGCATGCATGGAGCACATCTTACTGTAAGGCCCGTGTATCATTCTCCTATAATTGATAAGCACAAGCAAAGATGTGTAACATTTATTCATTCTTTCGTCAAATACATACTGAGTCCCTCCTGTGTGCCAAGCAGAGTACAGGGGTCCAAGGGTGCCTCTGTTCGCTCCAGACTCAGTGCTGGAGGGGTCCCCTGTGCACCTGCGTCCTCTGGTTTGTGGTACATCGCCCTGAGTCAGGGCCCCCAGCTGCTTGGAATAATAGGGCAGGATATAGTCAGTTCTATTTTTTTAATCTCAAAACAGCATTATTGTTGTTGAATATAGTCAGTACTTGTATACTTTTATGCACTTGTACCTGAATCTTTGCTTACTCTTCCTTTCAGCATGTCAGACCTTTTTTTTCTGGACCATCTTCCAAAAGCGTGTTCTTTAGAAGTTCCTTTAGTAAGAGCTCACTTCCCTTTCTGGATTTAGTGTTCTCTGTTTGTTGTTATTTATTGATTTTAGAGAGAGAAAAGAGGAGGAGGGAGGGAGGGAGGGAGAGAGGGAGGGAGAGAGAGAGAGAGAGGGAGAGAGAGAGAGAGAGAGATTTGTCATTCCACTTATTTATGCATCCATTGGTTGATTCTTATATGGAGAAAGAGAGAGGGAGAGAGGGAGAGAGAGAGATATCAATTTGTTATTCCACTTATCCATGCATCCATTGGTTGATTCTTATATGTCCTGACAAGAGATCGAACCCACAACCTTGGTACATCAGGATGACACTGTAACCAACTGAGCTACCCAACCAGACCACTGTACTCCATTTTTGTAAACAAGTGTTCTTCATGTTTTAATTGTTTTTTAAAGTCTTTATTTCACCCTCATTCTAAGGCAGCTTCGTTAGTCCTTGATAATTCTAGGCGAACAGCCCCTTTCAGCCCCTTGAAGAGATTCGTGGTTGTGACGTCCACTGATGCCACGGAGGTGCTGGCTGTTGGTCTCACTGTCATTTCCTCCTACGGCTCTTTCTCTTCTTTGGCTGCTCTTAAGATCTTGCCCTTGTCATTAATTTTCTGTGGTTTCACTCTAATGTCTCTTGAGTGTGGATTTACTTTTTTTCCTCCTGTCCGGGGTTCCTTATGCTTCCTCCTTCAGTTGTAGAAAATTCTCAGCCGTTGTTGAAGTTTTCCTCTCCCCCCTTTTCCCTCTTCTTTCTGTCTGGGCTCAGATTAAGTGTGTGTTAGGCCAACACGTCTCTTTTGTGCTGTCTGTCCACAGTTCATTCATATTTGCTTTCTCCATGTCTCCGTGTTGCCTTCTAAATAATTTCTTAAAATCTACCTCACAATTCACAGAATTCTCTCTTGTGCTCTGTTTAATTACTTGTTTAACTCATTCATTGACTTTTTAATTTCTAGAGGTCTACTTTTTTTTTAATAACTGTTTAGTCATGTTTCTGTTTTTGACCCCTACCCTCTTTTATTTCTGTAAACATTCTCTTTATCTGATATCCTTGGAAGTGAATTCTTCCGTTTGTCTTCTGCCTGTTGCATAGGATGAGGTGTTTCTTTCTGTATTTGGAGTTCGTTTTTGTTGGGAGCTCCTATTTGGTTGATGGTGATTGTAGATGTCCTGAAGGGCCTGGGTTGAGAGGGTCTTCCTTCTGAGAGTAGTTCTGCAGGTACCAGAGCACGTACCAACCTGGAAGGACTTTACCCTGATGACTGGGCATGGGGTTTTGGCCTTGCAGGGAGCATACATTGAGCCTCTGAACCTGGGTAAGGGCAGATGTGAGCTTGCACACGCCAGGGCAAACATTTTCTGTCCTGAGCCAAACCTGAGGCAGACCAGCCTCCGGCTGGGCTCTTTTCACCAATGGACAGACCGTCTCTGCAGCTTGCTGTTTACTCAGTGTGCATAGCCATGCAAGGGCCCGCTCTGTGCAGAGCCTCAGTCCGGTGTTCTGTTTTTGCTGGAGGGTGTCCCAGAGCACCCCCAGCATGAAGCTCTCTTCCCTTTCTGGATTTAGTGTTCTCTATTGTTATTTATTGATTAGAGAGAGAGATAAAAAAAGGAACAGAAACATTAATTTGTTATCCCACTTATTTATGCATCCATTGGTTGACTCTTATATGTCCTGACTGGGGATCGAACCCACAACCTTGGCACATCAGGATGACACTGTAACCAATGGAGCTGCCTGGCCAGGCCACTGTTCTCCATCTTTGGCTCTGCAGAATTTCTCTGATTTCTTAGAACTTAAACAGATAGCTTGAAGGAATGTTTATCGATGCTGAATCTTATCCAGCATTTTTGGCGTTTGTAAGCAGCAGGGTTTTCCAGGCATTCTAGCTGCCACATTTTCAGAACTGGGCACAGCTTGGGGGGTTCTAGGATCTGGATACTATGCTTCTAGAATCTGGTTATTATGGAACCTCCTTCCTGTTTGAGTAGGATGAAGTATTCCTTTGTACACGACAGCGGCAAGATTAGACATCAGAAATGGGGGTGGGGGGCTGGGGGCAGGTGTTAAGCAAAAAAAAGGAATGGGTGTTTATTATGTCCCAGGTTGTGGTAAGCTCGGGTTTCCCTGATAACGTGCACTGAGCAATTGTCTATATACTGAGCACCGGGCACATGCTGCATCCTTAATCAAAGCTGCAAGAATGAATGATAGGATTACTTTCACAAGGAACATGTAGTCCAAGTCTAGAACAGCATTTTACATACATGGCGGGGCACTTGGTAGCAGCTCAGCTGCCCTGCTAAATGAGTTTCCTTGGTGACGCCCCTAGCCCCAGTGCTGAAGAACCACAGATCTGGGAGAGGTCGGAGGAAGCAAAGGCACAGTTTAAAGTGGCACCCTGGAAACCTCAGGTGAAGTGTGTAGACATAAGTACCTTTGGCACTGACCAGGGGGAACGAGGTCTGTGTGCTGAGGGCATAGCGAGAGCACAACACAAGTTTGATAGGGATGGAAGACAGAGTGTGGGGCTAATTGCTTTACTCTCTAGAATTTGGCTTCTTATTATGATTTCCCCCTCATAACAGAAGAATGTAAGTGGTAGTGATGGAGGCAGGTTATCAGGGGTCAGAAAAGAAAGTAGGTAGACGGTGTCATCTCCAAGAATTCCAGTCAGTCCCCTGCCCTTTATTCTTCACTCTGCTTCAGTCCAGCTCAGCAGCTATAATCCTGTGCTCTGTCACTCCCTCCCCTCTTTAATGGCCGTATACAAGTTAGCTGTAGCTCACAAAGCTGCTTCAGTGCAGCATCTTGTAAGGAAGCCTTCTCACCACTCCTACCCCTTCGGAAGGGCAGTGCTGGGATGCTTAGCAGGCGAGCCACTGCTTGGGTTGATACTGCGGTCAGTGCAATGCCTTTGGCAGATAAATGAGCGAGAGGAAGACTATTTTTGTAAACTTAACCAAGGAAAACACAAAGGGGTTCCTTTCTTCAGTCATCATCATGTGACCAAAAGTCAGGGGCTGCAAGACTCTGTAATCTCTTCGTGGCGATGTCTGCATGCATGTGGTTCCAGGTTATGGGGTCAGTAGCAGTCTTAGATTTAAGATGCGTTTGCAGTGCTAAATCCAGTTCTTCCTGCATGAAGGAGGACGTTGGCCTGCCTTGAGCTCACCCCACTGCAGGGACAGTAATCACTTCTCAGTTCTTTCCTTCAGGGTTTGGTTGGACAGCCAGTCCTGGGCACACTGAATGATCTAGGCCACACCTGGAGGGTGCAGGGCCCTCCTGCACCAGGACAGTGAGTGATGCTTCCCAGGTGTTGGGCCTGTGGCTCCTTCCTCACTCTCAGGGCTGTCCCTGCTGCTTACAACACCAGCTGCTATGACATGGCTGTAGGTGGGTCTCCTCAGAGAGGTGAGCCCCTCGTCGGCAGGAGCAGGACAGCTGGTGGTCGCGCACCAGCTGGCGAAGAGGTGGGTGGTTTCAGCTGGCAGCAGGCGGAGGCTTCTGCACGTCATCCACCATCCCTGTCATTCCAGTGCCCACTCCACTGAAGATGGTTAATAAGTACCGTTGACTGGCTCTTGAGAAAATTACAGCATTATTTATTTTGTCTAAAAATTAGAAACAACCCAAATATCTACCAGTATGGAATTAAATCTCCACAGAGAAATCCTATGCTGCCATTAAAAATATCAAGGTTTACCTATAGGTATTGACGGGGAAAGAACACTCATAGTATTTAGTAGGAAAACTAAACTGTAGAACAATAGTCCCATTCATGGAAAAGAATAATGTTATACCCACATATAGGGAGAGGGGGGAGACAGGTAGACACAAGATAGATGTGTATAGAAGAAGGCTAGCAGTGTATTCACTAAGCTGTTCAAGTGGTTATCTCTGAGAGGTGGATGCACAGGAGGTTACTGCTTTCGTCATCTAATTCTGTTATGTTAGACTAACTGGGACAAAGTTCACAGTTAGGATTCTAAGACTAGGATTTATGAAAATACTTGAAGATCCCTAAAGTACTTTTCACACAATGTTTGTTTCCTCCAGGTGCTTCTACATCTGCCTGGAAGCTAAGGAGAAAGGAAAACCGCCCAGAATACATCTCCATCTACATTTTGTAGTTATCTTTGCAAAATATATGCCACTCTTAACGTGGTTTCACTGTTTTAGAAAGTTCTTGAAGAAGCATCTGACTTCTATAAAAAACGTGCCCTGTAATCACTATGTAAGCTCTTTTGTAATATCCACTTGGTATTTAAAAGAAAAAGTCCCCAGCAGCATCTATTGATTGGTGGTCGCATTAGTGCAGAATATTTTCTCCAAGATTGTAGCTATGGGTAATTTTTTCCTTCTTTCCAGCATATCCATACACCTCTGAGGGTGAGTCAAGTGGCCATGGGTTGAGACTCACCCAACTAGGGCAATAAAGAGGAAAATTAGTCTAATGCATGGTCTTAACAAGAGGGAGAGCGTGAGCATGAATAATTAATCTCACTAGTCTGTGGCAGTCAGATAAAATGAAGTCCCATTTGCTCAACCTTATTAAAAGAGAGAGAGAAGAGGAGGGAGGGAAGAATGGAGGGGGGAGGAATGGTAAAGGTCGTTAAGGGACTTGTAACATGGAAAGAACCGCCTCCGAAATGGGTAATGTGTTTTCTAATCTCTGTGGTCTTTAACTAAACGTAATGATGCAGGTACTGTTGGGATAGTTCTGATTCATTGAATTACTAAGCCTTGTAGAAGATACTTGAGTCCTGATAGCTTAGACGTCTTTATGCAGAGACTCTTTGCAGAGGGATACGACCTCACTGTCCCTCAGAAATGGTCCATCCACTTGTAAAGAAGAAACTAGAAAAAGTAAAGAATAGAAACTGACTCAATATCAGATTTTAATCCTTATATTTACCATGGACATTTTATATTTGAAAGGCCTGACTATAGAAGTTGAAGTATTTTAAAAACATGATGTTGAGCCCTAGCTGGTTGCTCAGTGGTTAGAGTGTCAGCCTACAGACTAAAGGGTTGCGGGTTTGAATCTGGTCAAGGGCATGTACCTTGGTTGCAGACTCGATCCCCAGACTCCAGTGGTGCCACTGCAGGAGGCAGCCAATCACTGTCTCTCTCACATCAGTACTTCTCTTTCTCTTTTCCTCTCTTCCACTCTCTTTAAAAATATAATCAGTGGGGGAAAAATATCCTTCAGTGAGGATTAACAACAACAACAAAATACCCCACAAGATGTATTGAGTCCAAGAATCCTACTGAAAGGTCTGTAATGATAAGTATAAAATATTACTTTTATGATAGACCATGAAGGTGCTGTTTTTAATTTTTTACTCCAAGGAGCTGATTTTATGCAATTTTTATGTTATTCACTGTAGATAGAAGATTTGATTATTACTGTGTTCTTACCTGGAAGAAGAATCTTATTTTGGATATTTTAGAATTGTTGAAATTTTCTTCGGAACTTTTATTTTCAACTGCATAAAAATAACATTTAGCTTGCTTACTCTAGTCTTTATAGGTTAAAGTTTGAAATCGCCCTCTGCTAGATGCTGTTAGCAATCTAATCTAATAAAAGAGTAATATGCAAATTGACCATCACTCCAAGACACACAAGCCATGCCCACCAGCCAAGCCACGCCCACCAGCCAAGCCATGCCCACCAGCCAATCAAAGTGGCTGTATGCAAATTAACCCAGCCAAGATGGAGGCCGGCAGCCACGGAGCTAGAGTAAACAGGAGGCTTCTGTTGCAACTGCCTGACTAGGCCGGTGGGCCTCTGCTCAAGCAAGTGTTTGAATTATAGAAGCCACGGAGCTGAAGCAAACAGGAGGCTTCCGTTGCCTGCCTAGGCCTCTGCTCAAGGTAACAAAGTTTCAATTATAGACGATAAATAAACCCCAGAAACCTGATTCCAGCCAGCCTCGCTGGGACATTGGGTCAATGGTAGCTGTGGGCAGCCTGAAAACAGCCCTTAGCCCCTTACCCAGGCTGGCCACACCCCCATGGGATGAGGGTCCCCACTGCGGGAGCTTGGCCAGCCTGCAAACAGCCATAAGCCCCTCACTCAGGCTGGCCAGGCACGCCAGCAGGTAGACATCCCCCGAGGGGTCCCAGACTGAGAGAGGGCACAGGCCTCGCTGAGGGAGGCCCCCTCCCCAGTGCACAAAATTTTGTGCACCGGGCCCCTAGTAGTATTATAGTGTTGCCTAGACTATTAGGAATTTCTAAAGATTCACTTATTAGAAATGTGTGTGACAATGAGATTGATGAAGTTCAAGGTGGAGACAATTTGTTCACTTCTCAATACTAAAATAAGAACCTATATACTAATACTTGATAATGAATAGGTTAACGAGACAATGAAAGCACATTTTCGTATGTGTACTAAGAGAGGAGATCCTCGCTACAAAATATTCATATTAAAACTTTCGAGTTCAGTGATTGATTTTAACCCCATGATCAACAGAATGGAATGTAGGCACCGAACTGTGTTGATGAGGGGGCTTTTTCACTGTGAATTTGGGGGTAAGAACTGTGTCCTCAGTACTTACAACAGTGACTGACCCAAAGCAAGCGGTTCATGTTAATTAAGTTGAACTGAATTACCAAGTTTATTTTTAGTAGAAGTCTTAAATCTTCAGAAAGATTATTTATGAATCATCTTTTTATTTTCCTTTTGCTGGAGAGAAGTCACGGAAGTGTTTACATTTAACAAAGATATTGTCTCGAGAGAGACAGCAAGATGGCGGCATAAGGTAAACACCGTAAATGCAGCCGTGAACAACTATATCAGAATAACCACGAAAAGAAAACACGGACACCACTCACACCCACAGGAAGGCTGGCTGAGTGAAAATTCTACAACTAGAAAGAGTCTGAGACTCAGAGGAGTGGCGGAAGCAAAGTACAGAGGTATGGGGGCGCACGCACGGGGCTCGGGGAGAGGGCTGGCGCCGGAGGACGCGGTTCTTTTTCAAACCGGAGGGAACCACAAGCTCCCGGCAGCTCTGAACTCCAGTTCCAGGC
>PVJC01014042.1:0-37006 GCA_004026665.1 Murina feae | reverse complement strand
GTCCCCTGCTGCCTTCCTTTCCCACTTCCCGGTGCCGCCAAGGGGTCTGGGGAGCTGCCAAGCAGGACCTCGGCCCCTGTAGCCTTGCTTTCCCGCTCCCCGGTGCCCCGCAAAGGGCCTGGGCAGCCGCCAAGCAGGCCGAGACCCCCCCCCCCGCCGTCTCTTACCCGCTTCCCGGTGCCCTCCAACCCTGCCGCCTCTTTCCCATCACGGGTCCTGGGTCCTGCGCTGTCCTGCCCTGCAGCCGCTCTGTGCACTCGGGAGGTCCCTCAGCCTGGCCTGTGCCCTCTCGCAGTCTGGGACCCCTCGGGGGATGCCCACCTGCTGGCGTGCCTGACCAGCCTGGGTGAGGGGCTTTCAGGCTGCCCACAGCTCCCATTGACCCAACGTCCCAGCAAGGCTGGCTGGACGCAGGTTTTTGTGATTTATTGCCTATAATTGATACTGTTCCTTGAAGGCCTGGGGTTACCTCCTACAATTGATACACTGTTCCTTTAAGGCGGCCTTCTAACTACTAACGAAGCCTCCTCTGCTTCACCTCGCAGAGTCTATAATGAAACAATTGTTGCTTTTACTGGTTAGGCCGGAGCTGCTCTTTCCTTCAGCTCCGGAGGATTCTATGATTGTTACAATGTTTCAAAAAGCTGTGTTTCGCTAGAGGCAGTTTAATCGGAGCTGAGCTGAAGGGCTCAGCTTCACTTTCGCTCCTGCCGTAATGGAAAGGGCTGTTTACTCAGGTCCGTGAGTGGCGGCCGCCATGTTGGCTGGGCTAATTTGCATACAGCCGCTCTGATTGGCTGGTGGGCGTGGCTTACCCTGTCTCGGAGAAACGGTTAATTTTAATATTTCACTTTTATTAGTTTAGATATCACCCCAATATATTTAAGAAAAATAAAATAGAATTTCTCTTTGCCATTTCTTCCTTTAATCCGGGACTCTGAGCCTAGATGCCACTGGGTGGCTGCTCCAGTGAATAGTCATTAGAACTTAGGCACTCAGTGGGGGAAGCAAGAATCCATAGAAATGTGTCTAGAACAAGCAGCATTGATTGATGCTGTTATTTTTCTTCTCTGGAGTCATGCCCGAACTCAGCATAAAACAAACAAACAAAGAGGAAAAGATACTTTTATTTGTTTTATTGCTTAAAATATTGCAAAGAGTAGTACATATGTCTCTTTTTTTCCCCCTTGACCTTCCTCCAGCCTCCCCTACCCCCCAGTGTCTTGTGTCCATTGGTTATGCTTACATGGGAAAACGTACTCTTTTAAGTCCCCCTACCTTCCCATCACACCTGACCCCAAATTTCTTCTGGATACTTTTTTCATTCCTCTTTTTCTCCATGCCATTTCCTTCCTAATCTTCACATCAAAGGCTCAGTAAACAATATCAGAAAAGCCCCATGGTTTTGAAATTAAACACATGGTCTCTGGCAATCAAAGATGTGGTGGGAATCCTAATTCTACCACAAGGATGACCTGAGGAAAGACATGAGCTGGTTACACCTCTAAAATGATGAAGGTGTTAGTTACCTTCCAAGATTGTTGTGAGAACCTTATAAGATATGAAAAGTTCCCAGAACATAATAGGTGTGAGATTTTTAAATTTCCTTTATAAAACCCTGTTGCTAAAGAAAAAACAATCAAAAAATATTTAGTCACTGAAAGATAACAGTAAGTTCTAGTTACTATGGCAGAGATATTGGCCATAAGTACAGTGAATTGTCTTCCCAACTTTGACACTGATTTGTCTCTCTTGATCAAAAAAATATCTTCTGTCCGTTGACTGGTTAGTCTGATTTTGAGTGATGCTACTGTCTCCTTAACAACAGAGTAACAAATTAATTTATCACTGTTGTGGGCACAAAGTAACTTGCATTAGGGATGCTTTGAGATGACAGTTAAGAGTGCAAAATGGTTGCAACATCAGATTCTCACTCCAAAAAGATAGACAATATGGCTCTGGCATTACTGCTAGCTATAAGGCCCTTGGGCAAGTTACCCAACTTCTTTAAAGCTGAAAATAATAGGAGTGCCTCTTACTGTACAGGATTTTTGTGGGAATTTTAAAAAATGATGTAAAGTGTTTTATCATATATAATAAACATGAGTTGTTATCAGGAATTAAATGAAAAAATGATGTAAAGTGCTTTATTGTATATGGTAAACATGAGTTTTTATCTATGACTATTATGTCAATGGCACCGATGTTGATAATGACAACGGTGTCGTAAAATGCCAAGAAATATCAAAATATCCAGAAGATAGCCTTCTTCGATGGGATTTTGCAAACTTGATTTCTAATTAGGAAGCTTACTTCTCCAATAGGCATGAATAAGTCATCAGACTACTCAACGTGATATAAAATGACTTAATTCCTCAACTGGAGGAGGATGGGACCTGTCACCTGTTAATTACAGCATCAGTTCAATATTTTGGAAGGGCGGTAAAGGTAAATCACTGGAAGATATCACTGCATTTCTTTGGCATATTTCTGTGGATTGCAGATGGTGGTAGTCTCAGCATAAAATCAGTCATTTGTAACTTCAAATGGTGTCTCGCATCCCCTGAGACTCCACCTAAAACAAAATCCAAGGAAAATGACAGCACAGAGGACGACGGGGATGAATGTTTGCAGCACCTCTTTTTAAAAATAGTTCTCCTTCAGGTTGTTCAGGGGGAGATGATAAAACCAGGCTTGTTACTAGAGTGGATCATTATAAATGTCAAATACATATGAGAGTTTTTCTGTTCACCCTCAGGCTCCTATTCCTTTCCTTCATGATGCTACACAGCCCACAGACACGAGCAGAGTCACCTGGCTTTCGGGACCCACATCCTCTGGGGGCATGGTGGGTGCAAACAATGCCCCAGCTTGCAGGTAAAGCACAGCCCAGGACAGTCATACAGCAGCACTATTTTCAGAGTACCCCAACAACAACCCAGCTAATTCATTAAACTACTCACTCACAAAACCTTCCAGAGCTCCAAATGCCTGCGCCAGACCCTGTTCGTCAGGCAATAGAACACACTTCAGGGACTAAAGCACATTCGTGGGAAAAGTACAGGTAATATCCTATTTAATAACGAAAGTATAAAAATGTTGCCCCTAAGAAAAAGAACGAGATTGGAATAACTGCTTTTTTTAACCAGGGCTGTTAAACATTGCGCCGGAAGTTCTAAAATGAGTAAGTAGTCAAGAAAAAGTAATAAAATGCATCCAAATTGCAAAGAAGGAAGTCACACTCAGAAAAAGCTAAGAACCATATTATTTCACTCATATGTGGGATATTAACATAAACATAGACAGCAAGTATGGTAACTATCAGAGCAAAGGAGGCAGAGGATTGTGAAGGGTAAAGGGGGGTCAAGTAAATGGTGATGGAGGGTGATGTGACTTTGAATGGTGAACACACAATGTAATGAACAGATCACAGAAGTGTACACTTGAAACTTACATGATCCTATTAACCAATGCCATCCGGCCCAAAATATCGATAATACTAAAATCAAAAACCATCCTGATACACTTTGCTTTTGTGGTCATGTTTTATTTATATAAAACGTATAAATGATATAATAAATTATTATTTACACTATGCTTTTGTGGTCATATTTTATTTATATAAAACTTATAAATGGTATAATAAATTATTATTTGTATTTAAACAGGCAATGAGCATTTTAAAATTTTTATTGAGCTATAATTCACACACCGCACAATTCACTCAAAGTATAAAAATCAATGAGTTTTAATATGCCCACAGAGTTCTATAGCTATCACCACAATCAATGTTAAAACATTTTTATCACCCCCTCAAAAGCCCTATATCAGCAGTCACTCACCAATTACTTCCCACATCCCTTCCTCTCCAGCTCTTGGCAGCCATGAATCTACATCTTGTCTTAAAGAATTACTCATTATGACCACTTTGTATAAATGGAATCATACGATGTGTGGTTTTTGTAAGTAGCTTATTTCACTTAACATACATTTTCAAGGATTATGCATATTGTTGCAGTACTTCTTCACTTATTACAGTAGTGCCAAGTAATAACCCACTGAGTGGATAAACCACATTTAATTCATCAGTTTGCCAGTTGGAAACATTTGGGGTTTTTCTACTTTTTGGCTATTACGAGTGATACTGCTTTTTTTATTTTATTGATTTTTTTTATTACATACAGTTTTACAAAGATTAGTACATATATCTCTTTTTTCCCCTACCCTTCCCCCCGCGTCCCGTCCCCCCCCTCCCCCAGTGTTTTGTGTCCATTGGTTATGCTTAAATGCATGCATAAAAGTCCTTTGGTTGATCTGTTACCCCCCCCACCAACCCTCCCTGTCCTTGTTGCTGTAATTTGACAGTCTGTTTGATGCTGCTCTGCCTCTGTATCTATTTTTGTTCACCAGTTTATAATGGTTATTATTATCCATAGATGAGTGAGGACATGTGGTATTTTTCTTTCATTGACTGGCTTATTTCGCTTAGCATTATGTTCTCGAGTTCCATCCATGCTGCTGCAAATGATAAGAACTCCTTCCTTTTTACAGCAGCATAGTATTCCATTGTGTGCTTTTTGAAAACTCATGTAAAAGGTTCTGTGTGAACATATTACATACATAGGAGCAGATTTCCTGGTTCAAAGGGTAACTCTGTTTTTGAGAAACTGCTCAACTGTTTTTCAAGTTGGCTGTATCATATCACCCTCCTATCAAAAATGTAGGGAGGTTCTAATATTTCCACATCCTAACCAACACTTGTTAATATCTGTCTTTGTGTTTACAGTAATCCTAGAGGGAATGAAGTGGAGTTTTGATTTGCATTTCCTAAATGGCTACTGAAATGAAAATCTTTTCATGTACTTGACTGCCATTTGTATATCTTCCTTGAAGAAATGTTTATTTATGACCTTTTTCCATTTTTAAATTGAGTTATATGCTTTTTTAGTATTGAATTGTCAAGAGTTCTTTCTGCATTCTGGGAATAAGTTCCTTATCAAATATGTGATTTGCAGATATTTTCTCCCATTTTGTGGTTTGTGTTTTTACATTTTGATGATAATCTTTGAAGTACAGAATCATTAATTTTCATAAAGCCCAAATTATTTTTTCTTTTGTCAGTTTTGCTTTTGTTTCATATCTAAGGAACCATCGCCTGACTCAAGATCAAAAGATTTCCTCTTGGGTTTTCTGCTTAGTATAGTTTTAGTTGTTACATGAAAGGTTATGGTCATTTTGAGCTCATTTGGTGTAGCCAAAGTTAGTGTTGACAGAAGTCCAATTTCATTGTTTTGACATAGATATCCAGTTGTCTCTGCACCGTTTGTGAAAAAGACTATTCTTTCCTCTAGAAAGTGCAGGTTGGTCTTGGCTATCACCTTTCGAAGGGAAAGAAGAGTTCCCAGCCATTGCCCTCCCCCTTCCCACCTTTGACCATGGTGCTTTGAAGGTGTGCGCTGGATGAAAAGTTTATTTTCTAATATTATTTTCTTTCTTCAGCTGCATTACAGCAGAGCTGTCCATTTCAACTGCTGGTCCTGAGCAAACTAAGAGAGAAGGGAAAGTGAAAATTCCCCTGTGTCATTGGCAAAAAGAGCCAACCGCTGGTTTATTCCAGCAATGTTACCTTTATTTATTAAGATCACAGGTGACAACAAACTTGCTTCCTGGCCTCTGTGGTGCTGACTTGGTGCTGAAGTCAAGCAGTCACACAGCTCCTTGAACCTTGTCCCCGAGGAGTAGATACATAAAGCGTGCGCTTTGACTCTGATGCCATAGAGAGGACGCCGTGCTACTGGGAAAGTGTGTGTCCTGTCTAGTATTACAAGGCCGGTAGGTGAGAGACAAAGGCACGGCCTGGATAATGAACGCTGAAAAGAATTCAAAAATGTTCTATACCATCCAAATAGTGACCCCCTGAAACCAAAGTGATTCCCTTGTAATCAATACTGTAACTCTTCACTTAGCTCTGACTCTGCGCCTTAGTGTGAATACCTCTGGGAAGTAGACCTTGAGACAAAGATGCAAGTGCAGGTGTTTTTCCTATGGAGAGGAAATCTCAGGTAGGGGAATCATTGAGCCAGAGACAGCAAAAGGGAAGAGGTCAGGAAGGATGGGTTACCAGGCAAGTTAGTGTTATGGATGAGTAGAGTAGGAGAGTGTGGGACTCAGTAGGGAACGTACACCTGAGAGTTG
Source organism: Murina feae (assembly GCA_004026665.1). NCBI lineage: Eukaryota > Metazoa > Chordata > Mammalia > Chiroptera > Vespertilionidae > Murina > Murina feae. The sequence continues at coordinate 30,811 of PVJC01014042.1, read as the reverse complement.
TTTTTTTTTAATTTTTTCTTATTGCTTAAATTATTACAACGAATGTTAGATAGGTCTCCATTTTTTCCCTTGACCTTCCCCCCTCCTTCCCTACCCCCCCCCCAAGGGTCTTGTGTCCATTGATTATGCTCATATGCATGCAAACATAGGCACCAGTCCCATCAGTCACTGGGCGAGGGTCCTCCCCCTGGTTGGGAGTGGTACTCCCCACACAGCTGGCTTAATTGAGTCAACAAGCAGAGCAGATTCTGGTGGTCAGAGGAAGCCTCAGACTGACAGAGACAGGTAGGGCAGGTCGAAGTTGGGCCAGCACGCAGGAAAAAGCTCAGGGCTGAGGGGAGGTAGTTAGGGCACCAACAGTGTCTTCTGCAATCAATTTCTAAAATAGATCCAGTTCTGTGAAAGATGCCACGAATTCCCACAAACACATTTGCTCACACCTTTAGACAATTTGAATAATGAAATGCATCTGGTTTCCTAATTCACTGGAGCTTACGTATTAGAAGCAGCAGATGCCTCCTTTTGGCAGACATATGCTGAACGCTAAATGAATGGCTGTGGAGTGGTAAGAGACCACAAGACCATGGAAAACAGAATAAACAGAGATCTTTGGGATGAGGACCAGATAGTCTTACACTGTTCAATATCCTTAAAGGCACATTACATGCACATCCGGGATAATAAATAATTACCATAATAGGCATTCATTAACAGGCATCGAGAATATTAGTATGGCATTTGCATTGCTGTTGATGCACAGGGATATATAATGAATATTGCCATCATGTCACAATCATTATGGAGTTATTATCCTGTGGTTAGGGCAGGTAGTTTAAAAGAAAAAAACAAAAATACCCTCACAAAAACTTATGTAAAGTGCTTATATTCGAACAGACAGGAAGTAGAACTCATCTTAGAAAAAAATAGTCAAAGAACCTTGTTTTCAACTTTGAGGCAATTGATATGGGCATTCTGTTTCCTAAATAAAGTAAACATGGTTATTCAGAAATATTAATTCCCCAAGAGTAACCAATAGCTGGGCTTGCACTGTAGCTGCCCTATATTCTTCCCCCTCCTCTTGCAGAAGAAAGGAACATGTATAGAATCAATCCTCAAAAAGGGTAACTACCACTTGGGAAAATGTAATAGTGATGCTAAAAGGACAACTGCAGAGTTGTCCCACAGAGAGTTTGGGGTCACCTGCAGGGTATTGTCCTGTAGAGAGTTTTGGGTCCAGGAGAGCCAGGTTTGAACTTAACTCAGCTACCTACTAACTGTGTAATCGTCAGCAAATAACTCCCTCTCTCAGCCACCATTTCTTTGGCTATAAAATGAAGTTTTTAATAATACCTACTTTGAGTGTTGGAAAATTGGATTGAGATATCAAAGGAAAAATCCTAGCTCAGCAGTTCTTGGCACGTTCACAGCATAACCTCAGTAAATGACAGTTCCCTCCTGTTCACAGGAATATTCACTCTGCCAGCAGTGGAGACAGACGTGTGCTGATCCAGCCACATAGGTGACCCCCAGAGTGCCCAGTGCTAGCTGCTCTGCACTGAGCTGCCTGTATTTTGCTAAACACATTCTATCTGGGAGAAGCGATAAGCACAGGCCTTTCCACTACCATCTAGACTTGTTATAACAACCATACACACTCAGCTCACCACATCAGAGCACCAAAACCTTAGTCATGCGCTGGCTTCAGAAAAGGAAGTTCCCTTTGGCTCACAGAGCTTATCAACAATTCACTTCTCTGTGTTCTAAGTGTTCATAAAGGTGCTCAGAACTCTGATGTTTCAGAACTTGGAACATGTATTGTGCACCTGGGATCACTAACACCCAGGGACAAATATGAGGAAGGAGACAAGTGAAAAGCAGAACCCATTGTGGGCCCACTCCAGATATTTAAGGAAAGCCTACACTCACCGTGAAGGTCACACTTGCTAAACGAGCTGCAATCAGAGACATTAAGTCAGAACAGAAAAATAATCTCAGGACTTAATGAGTCCATACTAAACAGAACAGAATGCCACGGAGTGAACAAGATCGCAAGTGAAATTGCACGTTAATGACCTTGTGCTTTATAATACAAAGAGGTGCATACAGTGCCAGGCTTGAATAAAGGGTATTACAGGATGCAACAGCACATACTAGCAGTTTATAAATAAACTAGAGGCTCGGTGCACAACATTCGTGCACAGAGGGGAGGAACATCCCTCAGCCCGGCCTGCACCCTTTCATAGTCCAGGACCCCTCAGGAGATGTCCCCCTGCCACAGAAGCAAGAGAAGTTCCTGCCACCACCACTGTTCCTTAGTGCTGCCTCAAAGGCAGGAGAGGCTCCCGCCACCACCACTGCACTTGACAGCCATGAGCCCAGTGCACTGACAACCAGGGGACAGCTCCTGCATTGAGCATATGCCCCTGGTGGTCAGTATGTGTCATAGTGACTGGTCGTTCAGTCACCATTTGGTCAATTTGCATATTAGCCTTTTATTATATAGGATTATTATACAGGATTATTTTACATGGACTGCAATTAAATTGCCTTGTTTTACTATGACTGGTAATTAACATATGAGTGTCTTGCTGCCTGGTTCATGCCTGATCAGCACCAAATACAAATATTTTTCTCAGTTCCAGCAGTTTTGAATAAACACCCAAACTTTTTATGCAAATTTTCCTTTTTAGGATACCATATTTTCCGGCATATATGACAACTGGGCGTATAAGATGACTCTCAACTTTTGAGAAGATTTTCGTGGCTTAAAAAGTCCGGACGGAGACCATGCAGCAAAAAAGGAGCTGACCGGAGACACTTGCAATCTCCATCCGGCTCCATTGAAATGAATGGAGTGCGGTCGTTTTTGAGCTCCCCCCACCCTATGCAGTGACTGAAGTCCAGCTCAGAAGTTTCAGCACCCGCCCTATAAGACGACAGCTGACTTTTGAGAAGATTTTCCTGGGTTAAAAAGTCGTCTTATACGCCAGAAAATATGGTAAATATCCAGGTACAAATGCATGAGCACAAATCGGGTAGACCTGCAAACACTGTCACTTTGGACTTAGTGCTCTCCCCAAAGATTGTTAACAAGTATTTCCAAAGTAAGGGAGCTGTTTTACCTTCCATCTACTGGACAGATGCCACTCTTATCAGAAATGCCACAGCAGCTGTGAGTTTGGCTCCACCAGTGTGTAATGCCATATTCTCCCTGTGAAATCTGAGTCAGGGTTATGCGTACACCACATTCCAAGCATCCACTTTATAGGCCTTTGACTACTATGTTGGTCCTGAGGACAGAAGCATGAGGCTTTGATGCTCCATGTCACATACTTTTAGTGAATTTTGTTTAGAAAATAGGTGTACACAAAGAAAAAAAAACCTCCACAATCCTTACCTTTAAGGTTCTTCAATTTAGCAAAAGAAATAATAACATACAAATTACTTATGTGAGGCACAATGTCATTAGCTTTCAACAATGTTAAAAAGAAGCAATTTCTGAAAGATAAATGGATGGAGCAACTATTGGTTGATAAATACAGGGAAAGTTCATGGAGGTGGCATTTGTTTGCCTGGGATTTGAAGAGGCTCCCCCTGCCAAGAAGTTCTTGTGTGTGGCTTTTTTTGACATAAATTAGAGGTGTTTTCAAACTGCCAGTCAATGAAGAAAGATATCCTATCATGCTTGAAAAACAACTTTATGCTAACAAAAGATAAATAATAATAATAATAACAAACTTTGGATTGAGGAGATAGGGAGCATTTGTGAGAGAAATGTCAGAGAGAAGAGGGACTGCAAGAGAAGAGTTTAACAGCAATGAGGAATTGTAACTGGGTACAGTCACTATCAAATAAAATAGATGGTTCTCTAAGCAGAATGAATAAGCTGAATCTAGAGAGAGAGATAAGAAAGTATGCAGATGTCAGTGTATTGCTCTGCAGAAATGAGCAAACAGTAGACAAATTTAAGTAGGAAAAGGACAGCTAAAAGGATTAGGTTCTCAGGAGACCCAATAAAAAATCGCTCTCTGACCCACCCTGGGTTCTGAACAAAACAGTAAGGCTGATGGAAGTTCAAAATATTACCTTTATTTTGGTAAAATCAAAGTGAGGGACATAGCTTAGTATAAAAACAAAACAAAGCAAAAAATAGACATGTCAATTGGTCCCCACTATTAGAAAGATAATCAGTGTGCTCAGAGGCACTGGGCCAGGACAGGCCTGCCCCAGCTGAGGAGGAGGCAGCACAAAAGCAACCTCCAGAAGGAGAGCAGAGAACTCTCTCCCTGCAGGCAGTTACCTCCCTAAAGGAAAACCAAGCAGGTCCAATACATTGTTTGCAAATTTAACAATCCAGAAAGCCATTCCAAAGGGGCTCATAAAGCTTCCCGTTTAAAATCCTTATTTTTTTATTTTTGATATTAATTGGTATTGATGTTAGGTGTACAGCATAGTGGCTAGACAGTCATATGCTTGACAAAGTTGAAACCATCAACAAAACAAAAAAAAACAACTGATGGAATGGAAGAAGATACTCACCAATGATACATGGGGGCAAGGGGTTAATATTCAAAATGTATAAACTCAACACCAAGAACACAAATAATCAAATTTAAATACGGGCAGAGGACATGAGTAGACTCTTCTCCCACGAGGACATACAGATGGCCAAGAAGCATGAAAAGATGCTCGAGGTCACTAATTGTCAGAGAAATGCAAATTAAAACCACAATGAGGAATAAAGGCGCACACCTGTCAATGGCTAGCACCAATAAGTCAACAAAAACACAGGGAACCCTCACACATCTTCATTTTAAACAAGTAGCTGCCACTCCCATCTCATTCCCCCAACCTCCTCACTCCAACTCCCCACTGTGGGTTGTTTTTTGTGGTTTGTCTGTAGGCACTTTCTGAGAAAAGTGCCTCGTGTTATCTATCCTCATGATTTTATTGTGATGTTCTAGCAAGGTAATGGGAGTGAACTCTCAAGATTCTTTGTCATTTATCATTACTAGTCCTATGTAATTGTTCACTGAATTCTTATTCTGTTTTCATTTTATTTTCCCAAGTAAATATATATTTTTTGACAGAAAAACCTTTTGACTCTATTGGTCCAAGGAAAATCTAAAGATCATCTTCAATGAAGCAGTAGCTTAATGACTTCTCAAGTGCTCTGAAGAGCCCCTCATTAGATAGTTCTCCAAACTGCACTTGCGAGAAACAACCACTCTTCTGATGGTCTTTCTCCAAGAGCTCTCCACCCCCAGCAAGAATAAGAGAAGAAGGCCTTGGGACCCTGGCATTTACAAAAACCTCATCCCAGTTCTCTTGGCTAAGTGCCCATTGAAACAATAACATTCTTCTGCCCTCTGAGCATTTCAAGTACTCTTTCAAATAAAGGACCAATAACAAATAATTAAATGCTGAGCACTCCTTTTTCATGCCAGGACGCAAAATCTATACAAGAGTGGAGGATTCGGGATCCTGCAAGGAGACACAGGCCTTGGTAATGACCCATTTCACTCTGCCAAAGATTTCACCGAGATTCTTTTTCTTTTTCTTTTTTAATTATTTTTCCTGAAATTTTACTTAGAGCTTGAGGAGGTAGAATTTTTTAATAAGTATTTTTATTGATTTTAGAGAGGAAGGGAGAGGGAAAGAGAGAGATAAAAAGATCAATAATGAGAGAGAATCATTGATCAGCTGCCTCTTGCACGCCCCCTCACTGGGGATCAAACCCGCAACCTGGACATGTGCCCTGACTGGAAATCGAACCGTGACCTCCTGGTTCACAGGTCAATGCTCAGCTCAACCAATGAGCCATGCTGGGTGGGCCCAATAGTATTTTTTTTAGTTTGCTTGTCCTTAAGATGTCAACGTCTGACTTATTTCACTAATTGTGGCCCTAGGCTTGGTCTATAAAAACTGATGTTTGAAATTTTAACCCAGCTGTTTCTGGCTTCTGTAAATGCTTGCTGGCTTCAATAATAAGGAAAATAAGACTACTCCCATTTCAGAGAGGCCATTAAACCTTCCCCAGACGAAGTTATCTGCGCTGGCACCAGACAAGCCTTTGGTTGAGGTCTCAAAGCCCCAGCATGTAGGGCCCTTTAAGAACTTGCAAAGGGAACCTGGAAAAAAACAGTATTTGGGAGACAAAGAAGATAAAATAGTATAAATATGGGAAACTTCGTGTGTGATTTCACTCAGAATTTGAGAGACATTTTCCTCTGGGCCCACTCATAATAAATGTAACTCCATTTCTCTAAGCATTGCTTGGTTCTTCTCCGGTTTTTCTTTAACAGTAGCAGCAGCAGTAGTAGCAACAGTCATAGTAGTAACAAGCAAAACCTTACAGGAAAAAAATCAAAATTGGGTGTGATTAGCAGGGCTCAGGGATGTACCAGTATATGGAGTACAGCATCTCAAAGGGTATCATGTCAGTACTTAGAGGATCACTTAAAATGTTAAAATGTTACCGTCGATCCAAAAGGTTCACAGAAAAGGAGCGATGCCAAGGGATCAGCCACCAAGGGGGACAGATAGGGAAAGATATTGGAAGCAGATATGGGAACTAGGGCATGGAGGACACTCAGAGCTGATGTGCAGGGCTGAGCCCTTCCATTGCGCTGGCCTCCAGCCACTGTACCCTGCAGAGGATAGGGAATGCCACTTGGCCACATTGTTATCCACCTTCTCCCCACCCAACCCTAGGGTAACATCTGAGTTTAGAGGTTGTCCATCCATGGATGGACTGGCCAGTTTCTGGCTCAAAATTCAAGACACTTCTGTTGGGAATTCAAACAGTGATATTCCAATGCCAGAAAGTAGACCTTAGAGATCCATAAAGGTAGAGGTTGCCAGCCCATGTACGCAACATTGTCACAGACAAGCCGTCTCAGAGGATACAGACAGAGGGAGAGTCACAGAATAAATGTTTAGAGAGATCACAAGAGAGAGAGTAAGCTTAGAGAGCAGTCACATCCCAGAGCCGACCTTCTGAAGGTCCAGTTCGTGATATTCCTGAGGCTTGGGGTTCAGCTCTCCACAGAGTCCCATGAAATCTCTGTTGTTTTACCATGGCTTTCCCTTCATCCCCTTCATTTGTACTTGTTTTCCTTCCTTTCCAAATAGGCCAGGACCCCTATATTAATTCTAAAAGCAAAGATTCAAAGGACCAACTAAGCAAATGCTTGCTAATGCTTTGGGATTATCGAGGAAGACCATAAACAAAAGTATCGACAGCATTTGCGGAGAATTGCAGGTAAGCCTACCGGTATCTAACCCAACCAATGAGAGGCACGGCTCCTCTCCTTAGAAAGGCATGTCCGTGGCGCAGTGCACACCCTGCATCTAAGGGGATATCGGTGAGGTCGCTGCAGTGTCACAGATTAAGACTTGAAATGGGTCCTCCATTTACTGCTTATCTGTCCTTGGATGAGTTACTTCACCTCTATACAACTCATCTTCTGCAGCTTGTAAATTGGAGGTAATACTATCTACCTTCTGTGAGTTCCACATAAATTAAACATGAGAGTGCATTAAACCTCCGGCATGTGGGCACACAGTAGCAGACCTTCCGCAGCCCATACTGGAGCAAGAAAAATGTGTTTTTCTTCTGCGCAAACAACTGGCAAATAGGGTCTCTGAAGAGCAGTACATAGGGACCCTGCTTTACAGTCACTAAATAGTAATTATTATTTTGCTGTAGCAGATAATTTAGAGCCAAGTTTGGTTCTTTTGGAAAAACAGCATAGATAAATTATTTATATAATGTATATAAAATTTACATAATTTTCCTTTGCAATGGTTCATAACCAATTAAGTACAGTGATGTACTGCTTAACGACAGGGATGTGTTCTGAGAAATGTCTGTTCAGATAATTTTGTCCTGGCATGAACATCATAGAGGGCACTCGCACAAAGCTAACTGGTACAGCCCAGTGCACACCTAGGGTATATATATGGCGCAGTCTATTGCTCCTAAGCCTATACAGCATGTAACTATACTGAATAGTGTAGGCAATTGTAACACAATGGTTAAGTATTGGTGTTTCTAAACATAGAAAAAGTACAGTAAAATCAGGGGATAAAAGATAAAATATGCCCTGGCCAGTTTTTCTCAGTGGTTAGAGCATTGGCCCATAGACCAAAGGGTCAAGGGTTTGATTCCCCATCAAGGGAAGGTACCTGGGATGCAAGCTTGATCCCCAGTCCTGGTTGGGCTGTGCGTGGGATGCAACCAATCGATGTGACTCTATCACATTGATGATTTCCCCCCGCCCTCTCTCTCTCTCTCTCTCTCCTCTCTCTCTCTTCCCTCTCCCCCCCTTCCTCCTCCCCCCCTCCTCTATTCTCTCTTAAAAATCAATGGAAACATATCTTCAGGTGAGGATTTTTTAAAAAAGATAAAATGTGGTACACCTATATGGTGCACTTACATTGAATGGAGCTCACAGGACTGGAAGTTGCTCTGGGTACGTCAGTGAGTGAATGGTGAGTAAATATGAAGGCCCAGGACATTACTGTGCACTACTGTGGACTCTATAAACACTGTAAACCAGAATCATCATGAACACATGAGTAATATGTTGTGCTACATTATAATGACTACAAAGTCACTAGGCAGTAAAATTTTTCAGCTCAATATAATCTTATAGGATCGTTATCATATATGTAGTCTGTCATTGACCGAAACATCATTATGCAGCTCACAACTGTAGTTGGAGTGGGGAAAAAAAGTTGTCATCAGGTTTCAGGCTGATATGAAATTCGGTGCAGCCTAGAGTGCTGTCAATAGCACCAATTACATCTCATTGGTCATGATGGAAAGTGGTTTACACTTAGTAGTGATCTTTTTTCTTTTTAACTCAGTGCCTGATTATATGTCACCCTAAACACTGAATCAGAGCAAGTTGATGTGAAAATAAAACACATCCCTCTCTTCCAACAGCTCAGTTAGCTGCCCAGGCAGAGCTGATCTATCTACCACACAGAGTGCATAATTCAAAATGACAATAAAGAAAAAAAAAGAAGCTTGCATAATTTCACACACATGGAGGGTAAAGATTGCTGGCAGATTAATGGATTATAACCTGCTGAACGCGGTGGGGAGATATTTCACTCCTCTTTGTAGACAGGCAAATGTGTTCATCTTCAGACCCTTTGGATAAATTTTCCCCAAGAGCTGTTGGACATTGAATCTGTCAAATAGAGACCTATTAAATCTGACTTGCTGCCATAAATGGTAGCAGCCTGAGGCCCTGAGTTGTAGCAGCTCTAAAGATGACACACACCTCCCCATGTGGTACTTTATGGTAGAGGACAACAAGGTTGTTAGGATAGCCATTCTTCAAGATAGAAGTGGGATGGAGCATCTGAGCTTCCGGACCCTTTTAGAGAGGTCCTCTTTATAAAATAACCTAGTGACCAACCCAGGCAGTTGTGGCAACTCTCAACTAGGCTGTGCTTCGTTCTTACACATTCCCATGGTTAAGGAGGTAGGTGAAAAAATTCAGAGCCATGTCATTCTCTAAAATTGGTTAATGACTACTACCCAGAAGACTGGGAAGAGGTGATGGTTTTGTTCCCAAATTTGGCATCTCTCAGCTATGAGTATTGAAACATTTTGACGGTGTCAGAGTGGGAAACATTTTGATCTCACATACTCCCTTTTGTGAATAAGCCATCAAAAATCCAAGAATGATCATGCTTTTAGTAAACTGACTTCTCTACTGTTTGTATTCACCTGTCTGCTTCCAGAAGGCACTGCTTGGGCACCAGAACCTAATCAAGGAAAAGAGGAATGAGGTCTCAGAGTGATATTCTAACTGCTTGGTAATAGGTGTTTCAGAAAAGGGTCCCTCTCTTTTACTTACCTAGGACACTCTGCCCTTCCAACTCATGATTTTCCTTAGTACAGCAGTTCTCAACCTGTGGGTCGCGACCCCTTTGGGAGTCGAACGACCCTTTCACAGGGGTCGCCTAAATACATCCTGCATTTCAGATATTTACATTACGATTCATAACAGTAGCAAAATTATAGTTATGAAATAGCAACGAAAATAATTTTATGGTTGTGGGTCACCACAACATGAGGAACTGTATTGAAGGGTCACGGCATTAGGAAGGTTGAGAACCACTGCCTTAGTATGAGGGAGAGAAGAATATTAATTCTGTCCAAAGGAGAACTGGACCTGAGTATCCTCGGGATCTGCTGGAGATCCATGTTCCAGAAGCAGATAAAAGGATGGCGTTTGGCATGCTAGATGTCTATTAGGTATCCACACCCGTGGAAGAGTGTTGGAGGAAGTGAGATTGTTAAGAGAGAGTCTAACTGCAAAGCAAGTTATACAAGACCTTGGCCAACTCCACTAGAAGTGTTGGGTAGACATGGCTTGTCCAAGTAGTCCCATGTTGGGCTGAAATGGCCGAGCTTTTGGTCATGCCCTTAGAAGAGGTATCTCTGTGTTAAAGTAAATCATGAATAATCTGACACCTGAAGTCTGTTGCTGGAAGCTGTGACAAACACCTCTTTTGAAAGGGTCTCATTCTGTTGATCTCTTAACACCACCACCATCTGCCCCCCCCTCCCCCGCAACCCTCCTTTGCCTTCCTGCTGTAGTTTGACAGTCTAAGAGATTAACTGAAGGACTTGTATGCATGCGTATAAGCATAACCAATGGACACAAGACACTGGGGGGTAGGGGAGGCCGGGGGGAAGGTCAAGGGGGAAAAAATGAGACATATGTTATACTCTTTGTAATACTTTAAGCAATAAAACAAAATTTTAAAAAAGAAATCAATAAAAACATATTTTTTTAAAAATAAAGGGTCTCATTCTTTTTGTTAGTTCTCAGCAAAGCAGGCCTCCCTTGGCTGAGTTTGAACCTTCTCTGGAGCTTAGCCACTCTGATTCATTACCTGGTCCTCAGCTTCCTGTGCCCTCCTGCTGCCAGAAATGAACACCTCTTCTTGGTTTTCCTGGCTTTATTTCAAATGCCTTGTAGTCTCCTGGGACTTTTCTGTAACATCATATCCTTACTCAAATCCTGGCCTACAGGCTATTTATTTGGGGTAAAAGAGCTACCAACTGACTTCTTTTATGTAGAGTTCTCTGATTCCATTGCTATCAGTTGAGCCTAGTTCTCATCTATTATTAGCCATAGCTTCCAGAGTAGAGCTAGCCCAAACCATTGGTAATACAAAGGTGTCCTCCCTGGACCTTCTAACTTACAAAATTTTCCATTTTTTAATTGATACCCCATTTGGGAGGTAAGAAGTAGAGTAGAATAGCAGTGTGGACTCTGGAGTCAGGAGATCAGGTCGGAATATCAGCTCACCCTATAGCTGAGTAAACTTTGGGTATTTAAAATGTGAGTATATGACACCTTACCTACAAAGAAGATACAATAGCAATACCTACCTTAGTTTTACGAGAAATAATATTTAGAAGAAGGAAGGAAGGAAGGAAGGAAGGAAGGAAGGAAGGAAGGAAGGAAGGAAGGAAGGAAAGAAGGAAGGAAGGAAGGAAGGAAAGATGGAAGGAAAGATGGAAGAAACAGAAGAGAACTATGAAGTCAACTATTTATACAAATGATCTGCAATTGGATGGGCTGGAGATCTTTTTCCCAGAGCATTCCTACCAGAGCTTGTTCTCGTTCTTGAATTTCACGATAATTCATGAGCAGTATGAATTAGAAGAGGACATGAATATGGAAAGAGTATCAGCCTCTAAGAGCAGTGCCCAGAGGCCATCCAGGTGCCAAGCACACGTATTGCCGGGAGTGGTGGGGAAAAGAAAATGCTGAGATGTGGCATAGCAGAGAGCATCAGCAGATGGCCTTGCCCTTGCTCTGCTATTACAGACATCCTTACAAGGGCGAGTAAAAGAGCAGCTTAAATGCCTGTCATCAACCACTCTGCCTGCACACATCCTCAGACCCACGTGGAAGGCACTGGGGCTCTAGCCCCAGTCTGCTGAGGTGCTTCTCATTATCATTTGTCAGTTGCTTTTAGAGGAGGTATATGGTGGGATGCAGTGACCACACTTTGTCCCCAGCAAGGTTCTCTGGCCCCAAGACCATGATTCCCATAAACCTAAAAGAGCCTGGCTATGCAGTCATATGCTGTAGCATATGGAGGGTGACCATATAATTTATCGCACAAACTGAGACACTCCTGAAAGTAAAGAGAGTGCATATTCATAATTCTATAGGCAATGGACCTAAGCTAGAACTATCCCAGGAACATGGGCCATGCGTTCATCTAAGTATAGACCTGCAAGGCATGAAATTAGGGATTCATGCTGCATGGGTCCATTTAAAAAGCAGGTATGGGATATTCATTGGTTATCACTCTCCTCTTGGAAATTACCTTCAGTGCATTGAATAATAGTCCCCTAACACATGTTAATATTTACCTTGTATGACAAAGACTGCAGGTCACCCTCCATATGCCACCAACCAAGGAATACCAGAGCTGATAGAGGCAAGCACTGGATTGTCCACGAGAGCCTCCCAGAGGGAGGGAGGCCCTGCTGACACCGTCCTTGTGATCCAGTGATGCTGACTCATACTTCTAGACTCCAAAAGTATGAGAAAGGAAATCTCAGTTGCCTAAGCCAACAAGCTAGTGGTAATCTGTTAGAGTAGCCACTGGAAATTAGTACAGTCATTAAATAATTTTTTCTTTAGCAATGATTCCTGAAAATAAAATATTTTTAAACTTTAACAAATAAGTAATGTAGAAGCATACAACAAAAAGAGTTAAAATAAAATCACTGAAAGTCTAACATGCCAAGAAAGGAAAAGCAGTATTACCATTTGTTGAACATCACTTACACTGTCTTTCTATTCATTAAGAATATATAGACAAATAAAAAAAAATGGTTGTGTTTAATACAACTAATTTAACTAAAATAATAATATATTTTTGCCCTAACCGGTTTGGCTCAGTGGATAGAGCATCAATCGGCCTGCGGACTGAAAGGTCCCAGGTTCTATTCTGGTCAAGGGCATACACCTTGGTTGTGGCACATCCCCAGTGGGATGTGTGCAGGAGGCAGCTGATTGATGTTTCTTTCTCGTCAATGTTTCTAACTCTCTATACCTCTCCCTTCCTCTCTGTAAAAAATCAATAAAATATATTAAAAATAATAATAATATATTTTTAATTAAAAATTTAGCATGGCAAAAGAAATGGAAATGAAAAATAAAAGTAGTATTAAACTTCAAATAAATGCTTCTTTGAAAGCAGAGTTTTTATTCCAAAACACTCCGGGACTCTATAAAAATACACACCCTATACCCCTTCTGATGTAACCCAAGTGCAATGACAGTTTAACTTGAGTTTAAAAGAAGCTTGGCCTATGGTAGGGCCACAGCCTGAGGGTAAGACTGAGGGAACACAGACATCTCCAGAGCCAAAATACCTTCCCCATGGGCCTAGGGTCTATAATTTCCAATGGCAGACACTGGTTTACAGAAGCCTCTGAGGAAAGGTGTGCAGCAGGAGGAGGAGTGCTTGTCAAGGACAGGAGACCCAGGCCTTTCACCCTTGCTGCTTTCACACCCTGTGAATTATCACTGAAGATTTCTGAACTGGTTATTTTTCTTTCCTTCCGGGCTGATGTGAAAATCAAATGTGAGACATTATTTGGAATCTTCAGAATTTATAACTCGAAGGTATGGTTAGTACATTCAGTCATTATGCATTTAGGATTTTGACCCAGAAGTAAAATACAGATAGAAGAATGCAGTGGAGTGAGTCCCATTTCAATGGCCTTGACTCTGTTTCTTAAACTTCCAGTTTCTTAAATTTCCAGTTTCTTAAACTCCCATATCTTTAAAATGGAAATAATAATAAAACTTGTCTCATAGGGTTAGTGTAAGAATTAAACAATATATTCCATAAGATGATCATAACACGGATTCTGGGTAAGCATAAACATTTTATAAATGACAGCTAACAAAAAACAACAGAATGAATTTTCAGGAAGAGATTTGGTCCGGGAAATGGCGAGGAGAAGAAGGCACTTCCAGCAATAGACAGGCATACTTAGGGGATGGCAATGGGGTGCCAAGGAGCAAAATGGCAACCCAGAACAGAAACAGGCAGGAAAATTCACTTTCTCGATGTCAGAGTTTTACCTTACCCAGCTCTGCTGATCATGGTTTATATTTAACACCCACAATGTGCAAACTCTCTGACAAACACTGTATGGGACAGAGAAACCTGGTGGTAAGAACACAGGCCTTGGAGTCAATCATTGGCTCTGCCATGAAAAGGCTGTGTGATCATGGGCCAGTTACTTAACCTCCCTGTTTCTTTATCTGTCATCCTATATAATAAAAGGGTAGTATGCAAATTGACCCTAATGGCGGAATGACCAGTCGCTATGATGCGCACTGACCACCAAGGGGCAAATGCTAAATGCAGGAGCTGCCCCCTGGTGGTCAGTATGCTCCCACAGAGGGAGCTCCACTGAGCCACAAACTGGGCTGACAGCTGCAAGTGCAGCGGCAGTGGTAGGAGCCTCTCCCACCTCCCTGGCAGCGGTAAGGATGTCCTGCTGCAGCTTAGACCTGCTCCCCACAGTGAGCAGGCCTAAGCCGTCAGATGGATATCCCCCAAAGGCTCCCAGACTGTGAGAGGGTACACAGGCCAGGCTGAGGGACCCCCTCACCCCACCCCAGTGCTGAATTTTTGTGCACCAGGCCTCTAGTATGGGAATAATGATCAACTTAAATAAAAACATGGGGAGGATTCTGGTTGTGATGTGTGTTGTGTAGGGCCTTTCACTTTAGAAATTACAGCTAGTTATGAATAACATTACCAGTACCTGCCTTTGAGGAAGCTACAGCAGGACTGGAGGAACAAGACTCATCAAAGTGAAATAAATGAGTCAACAACAAAACATGGGAAACTATTCAAGTTAAAATCAGGGATTTCTTTCAGCTACATATATTAACTATATATTGTGCTACTAACTGTGTATTACTCTATGCCTGCTACTGTGCTATGACTGCAGAAACAGTAGTGTATAAAGGAACAACACTCCCTGCCCAATGGCATTTATAATCCAGGGCTATGGATAACTCTGTAGGAGTCTATCCCCTGGGGATCCCCACTTCCTTCCAATGCTCTGCAGGGAACACTGGCTTATTTCCTCCCTGCTCTTGGCTAATGTGATCCAGAGACACTTGCAGAAATTCCTGTTAATATCCAGGTAAATTTGCAGAATCAGAGGCTGCAACCCTGGAGCCTTATTTGCATTTATGAATATGTAGTGGGACATTGCTTTACAAATGTGGTGGTATCTAAGAAACCATATATATAGTAATGGTTATAGAGTAAATTATTTGCTGTTACACTTGACCTGAAATATGAGCTTGGAACCAAAAGGCAAATTGGGCAAGAAAGAAAATTATCATCCACGGAGAACCTACCCTGATTCAGATCAAACTCCTTGAAATGATATCAGAATCTAATAAAATGATTCATGGGTGGATATTATCATCCCCATTTCACAGAGCCTCGGGACACAAAGCCAGTGAAGGGCTGAGGCAAATTTCAAAGCCTAGTCTATTTGACCCCAATCCCAGGGCTCATTCTACCTTGTGGAACCCAAGGAGACAAACACCCTGCCATTGGCTCTGCCAGTAAATTACAGCCACTATAGACAGAACATACATTTCTCTTGGCCTATGTTTGTGAATAATGAATGGTTTGAACTAGAGGGTCTGTGAGCTCTCTTCATGCTCTTTTCCTTATCTTCTGGCTAGGACTTGACCAGGGACATCAAAGGCAGAGCTGGGGACATTGGAGACCTGCTCTCCAACCTGGAGAATTCCTTCTTCCAATATGGGTTAATTTGGCTTTGCCTACTTCCTTGAAAAATTACCTAACCCTCCACCATATACTACTACTACCCACGCTAAGTTGCCTTCTGTGATGTATTACATCTGGAAGTAAAAAAAAAGTCATTCTTCAGGAGGGTACTGCAGCTTTTACCAGCTTGTTCATTGGTTCAAATCCATTAATAAAACAATGATCAAATAAAAAGGCCTCAGGCATAAACACAAGAGTAAAAATCTAGATGATGGTTTGCACTCATTTGTAATATATTTTTCCAGCATGTTGTAAGATTTTTACCTTAAGCAAGAAGTTGATGATTTTATAATGGAGTTTTCTTTCTAAATCTTTTCCTTTCTGTTTAAAAACTGCTGACTTTTACCACAGACTCTTATACAATTGCTTGCCCACACTGATCTGTAAATTTCAAAGCTACTTCAATAATGCTTGGTTAATTGTATGGACACTCGGGGCAAGAAGGCACAAATTACTAAGTATGCAAAATATAGCATCTGGATGCCTGTTGCTCTTCTTTAAGAATCTCATTTTAAAATGTTAATTATGCATATTTAATTCTAATTTTCTTTTTAAAAATGCTTTATACTAATAGTGTCCTAATCTTCTTCCTCCATTTCTGTGACATAATGGTCTTCCCTGGTCTTCTCTCCCTTCTGCTCATGGTCCAGGAAAACATAGCCTCTGTCTATCCCCTTTAGACATTGTCTTGAATCTTAAATAATATAGTTTTAAAGTCCTTTATCTCACCCTGACCAAAAATGCTGGATTTCAAAATAAAACTCTGGAGCCACCGCATCACAAATGCTAGATTATTTTCCACCTAAGGTTGGGGTTGCATACCCTGCTTCTGAAGTAGTCTTTGGATCATTTTCTGTATCAAAGGGCAGAGTTGATTCTCATGATCTAGACAGAAAAACACAGTTTTGGTATACCAAAGCTAGAAACTTTTTTGGCGTAATGCTTATCATAGAAGTGAACTGAGGGGAAAATAAAGCAAATCTTCTTTCACAAGTCAAAGGAATCTAAACATATAATTTTTTACAGAAAGATGCACTTGATTTTCATTTTGCAATAAAAAATGACTAGAAGCCAGAAAATCATTATAGTCGTACTGTTTACTGTTTCCATAAAAAGGCAAGTATTTTCCTTAGGTAGAAACCCACAAGGATACACAATCCACTGTTTCTGAAGAAAACCTCTGAATCTATTTGGGAAAGTTTGCAATTTTTCTTTATAACATCAACTATAATAACATTTAATTAACATGGTACCTAGTAACTTAAGTAATCCCAAAATCATTAAAAGTGTCCTCGAATTGTCAATTAATTCAATGCCCTAAGTCCACAGCTGACAGTCACAAAATTATTCCAATAATTCCTTCCTTTTAAATATATCACAGTGTGCTGGAGAGAATAATCAGGACCTTTGAAAGGTATATATGCTAAATGGTAACTATGTGAGGTGATGAATATGAAATTTGCTTGATTATGATAATCATTTTATTATGTGTGTGTGTGTGTGTATGTGATCATCATATGGTATACCTTAAACATAAGCAATTTTTATTTGTTAATTTCTTCCATAAAGTTCAGAATATAGAAAGAGAAAGGGAGGGAGGAAGAAAGGAAGGAGAGAAAGAAGAGAAAAAAACAAAAAAAAATAAATAGTAAAAGGAGGAAGGAAGGAAGGAAGGAAGGAAGGAAGGAAGGAAGGAAGGAAGGAAGGAAGGAAGGGGAAGGAAGGAAGGAAGAGAGGGAGGCAAGCTATGCTAGTCATGGACTTCAATCACCTGTTTTAAGAGGTTAAGCAATTACCAGTTTCTGTTCCTCTGTGATTGATTCTGACCTAAATCCCCCTTTATTTCTGCCCATTTAAACACAACTACTACATTGATTAAGTCAACTTCTTGTACACACTAATGGACCCAGAACCACCAGTGTGGAAACCTTTTCTCCAAACAGACCTGTCACCCCCTGAACCCATTGAATCCATTCTTCACCATTTTTTAATCCTCCCACAGCAAAGAGCTGGAGTTCTCATTGTAAACAAAAAAGCTTTCGAAGTTTCATTGCTTACATTTTCAAAATTTCCAACTCTTGAAAGCTTTACAACTAGATCTATTTTAAATTAACAGTTTTCTTTGTCATATTACCCTATCAGGGTAGATCTAGCCGGCTATTTTTATTTGTCCTTATTTATAACATGTTTTGCCTTTTTTCACTGGTTGAGTACAGGTGGGAGCCTAAGGTACATTATTCTAAAAGAAGTTCTAATGCTATCTGTCACTTAAAGGGTTTTGCTAACAACACGGTCCCATTCTCCCAGGAATGCAATTCTAGTGAAATAATATAAAAAAATTAATAGAGATGCTCAAGTGCTATATGAAAATGTCAACTTTGACCTTTGATGATCAGAACAGCCAAAGATAGTCATGATTAATGATCAATGGGTAAAGAGGCACATGTAGAAGTTACAGCTTGTAGGATAAAGAGAAGAATATGTAGGTTACTGGAAAGTGTGTGGGAAGAATTCAGCTTCAGGGCTCTACTCTCTTGGCTATTTTTTAATTATTCCAGTTTAAAAAGCTGAATAATTTGATCACTTCTTTATGTTTTTAACCACATTCACTTAATTTATTAATTTAACATGTGTGTTTTTTTTTTCAATGTATCTGTAGTCATATGTCATCCGGGTCTCAGAAAGAGAAACGTTAGACAATAATCCAGACAACTCAGCATGCACTTCCTGTGTTGACATGAAAATTTGTCAACATCTCTTCTTCTCTACACTGCGGACTCCTGCTGGTGCATGTCTCTTCGCCAGAGCTTGTGGGCAGACAGAGTCAAATATTAGGGTTCAGTAACAAAAGCACAATGAAGAGAGCTCATATGACAGTTGTCCTGGGTCCCTCAGACCCTGCATGTCTGCCTCAGTCAAAGATGGGTTTAGCTTAATTATTGGCAATTTCTTTGACTGTATCATGAGTGAAGAGAACAAGTAGTTTGTGGGGTGAGGGGTCTTGGATGTCTGTGGGAGTGAAAACGTTGAGGAGCTAGGCTTCTTGCTGTTGGCTGCTTGTGAACTTGGAATCCTATCCTTCCATATACTCCCTTCTCTCAGGAAAGTTTCCTTCAAACCCAAAGCAGCAGGACTCTGCTTATTCCTGGAGATCTGATGTGGGTAAGCACATATTACCACAGGTCTCATGTGGATAAGTGCATATTACCAAGGCTGTGGTACATGGCAAAGGTCAAAGGGCCTAAGCGTCAAAAGAAAAACCAAAGAACAAAAAAACCTACGTGCACCACCAGACTAATCTCACTTTTCCCTCTTTCATCGCCAAAGCTCATGGCTAAGAACAGGTAACTAGGATAAATCCATTTAAAACCACTTTAAATGATACTTTAATAAATAAAGTCTTTCATTTGAATTAGCGTCTATGAGCTTTAGTGATGCCACATGAGCAACTGCAAGGTACTTATTAAAAGTATATCCTAGTTTGGGTAGATGGCCATCAAAATGCTTTCATAAATCATTTTCACATGAGGAGAGATTTTTAAGTTTCATATGAAGAGAGATTTCTAAATAAGAACTTCAACTTTGTAGATAAGGAGTGAACAAAATAGAGGTGTTAAGCAGGGGGAAAAAAGCGAAAGCCAGGATTGTACTGAGGCTTTAAAATATACAAATTAAATGCTTGTCTGTCTCCATTGAGTCAATTGATTGACCTTGCTCTGAGCTCTGAAACAGCTGAAAAATGGTCTCCCACCTGACTTGGAAGATGTTTACAATCTCCTCAATTTCCATTTAACAGGAAGGAATTGATTTAGTATTGCAGCCTGAAAAGGTGCAAAGAGCTTGTACCTTTCAGGTCATACATATAGGAATTCAAGTTCTCTTTTACTTAACTGTGTCTGAGTTGAAAGCCAGAGCACATTTTAAAAAGGAAAACTTTATTTCTACATGAAAGTTCCTACATTATTCCCATCCTCATGGTGGAGGTATGTCTGGTTTTATTTTCATCCCAAAATACCCTACACATGTTGGAGAGTGACCCATTGCAATATTCAAATCAGCTGATGAGTTACAAATGTAAAATATACTTGCTTGTATTTACTGAGCAATGATACATCTGGCCCTGTACTTTGGGCTTTTTATAGATTTATGGAAGCATTTCAACTCTCCTATGAATATGTATTAATTTTGTCTCTAATAATATATATTTCCTTTTGTGTCTGAAGTCTCCCAGCCCCTAGAATCTCTTTTCTAACTATACAAAAAAACAAACAAATAAACAATAACACAGAAAAATTCCCCATTGGGAAAACACCAGACAAATTCTAGGATTATTAGCCCGTGTACTTTCTTCCTCAATCAGACACACAAAACAATCATTAATTTACATCATTATTCTAATGCATCAGTACTCTAGGGCATATCTGATAAGATTTCTTTTGGTCCTAGGGATGTGGGGCAAGGGTCATAGTGATGACAATTTTTTGGTACTCAAGAGTGATCTACTGGATGAGGTCATTACAATCTGTTCTGGGGCCTGACCCCATACAATGACCTATCTCCCCTTTGTATGGTACCATCCCCGATTATAAAACATATTTCTTAAAGTGGCACCTATACTGCTTGCCACTATAGTTACTTCTCTGATTTTTACTTACTAAGATAATGGTAGATTCATACGCAGTGTATAAGAAAAAATACAGATAGCTCTTATGTGCCCATTACTCTGTTGAGTGTTAAATGCTGCCCCTCTTCTCTCTTCTCCCCAAAAAATGGTATATTGAAGGACTAGTTACTTCTCTGATTTTTACTTACTAAGATAATGGTAGATTCATACGCAGTGTATAAGAAAAAATACAGATAGCTCTTATGTGCCCATTACTCTGTTGAGTGTTAAATGCTGCTCCTCTTCTCTCTTCCCCCCAAAAAATGGTATATTGAAGGACTAATTACCAGTACTTATTGAAAGTCTTATTTGGAAATAATAATAATTTGCAGATATAAATTGAGGTCATTGGGTGAACTCTAATTTAATACGACTGGTACCCTTATAAGAAGAGAACAAACATAGAAATAAGGACACATAGAGGGAAGACAATGTGAAGAGGTGGGCACTGGTTGAAGAGATGCTGACATACCTACAGACTAAGGAATGCTTAGAACTTCCAAAAACTGGAAGAGGCGAGTTTCTCCCCTAAAAGCTTTGCAGAGAGCATGGCCCTGTCACCACCTTGATTTGTGACTTGTAGCCTCCAGAACCGCGAAATAACGAATTTCTCTTCTGTTAGGTCACCTTGATGGTGGGACCTTGTTAGCACAGTGCTGGAAAACGGATATGCCCAGTTTCCCTCAGTGGTAACGTTTTGCAAAATTATAACATAACTATCAGTTTGTTGGCCTTAAAACAATTCATCTTTCTTACTTATGCTTGCCACAACTTAATTTGTACTCCTTTGTAAGTGTGTGAGTGTGTGTGTGTGTGTGTGTGTGTATTCTGCTCTACACAATTTTAGCACATGTGTAGGTTTGTATCCACCACCAAGTTAGATTACTAAGCTCTTGCATAACCCCCAGAGTCCCTCAATTGGCACCTTTGGATTGTATCAGCCTCCCTCAAGTGAAATCATACCAACCGTAGTACTCCCACACCCAGCCCCCCATTACTGAGAACTCACTGAATACCAGGCATACGTTTTCCGAGATTTAATCATTCCAGGAATTCTAAGTACTGAGCACTATTATTAATTCTACTTTAAAGGAGACACTGAAATCAAAGGAATGTGTTCATGATCACATAGGAAGTCGACCGGCAGACTCTGGAGCCTGTATAATTAAGCACGAGGTTCTGCTGCACCCCCTTCTATTTCCTGGATCATGCACACAAAAGCCAACCTATTGGCCCTAAAGCAGAGACACCACTGAAACACCCACTATATCAGGTCGGAGCATTTCTTTATCCCTAAGTTCATAGTAGCAGGTACTGTAATAGTAGGTACTATATTTTCCTTTGAGAATTGGGACACTTCAGAGATGTCCTATAAAAATATGGTAAATCCAAGATGCTGGAATTCAGTCAGGATCTCAGGAAAAACCAAAGGCTCTTTCAAATCAACACACATGAGTGTATTATTTTCACCTCATGGAAGCCAAAAGGCCTATGGGAGGGAGTAATGTGTACAGCAATGGAGACTATCAATCATTTGAAAACATATTATTTTGAAATAATTTTAGATTCACAAGCAATTGTAAGTTGCTTATGGGCCCCGGTGTGCCCTTTAACTAGTTTCTCCCAATGGTTCAACCATTTTTAAAACTTATATTTGTAAATAAAAATGTTAATAAAGGGTGTATATTATGCCCATGTTGAAATACACGAGCAAACAGTAGGCAATTAGAATCACCATAATGGTTTGTATGATATGGCAGAGAACTATAATTACATTTTCTCCAAAGCATTAGTCCTAGATACAGGTATTATTATTTAATCTAATTATGGGCTGTTTCTGAATTATATTTCAAAACAAATGAGGGTGTGATAAATCATTAGTAACCACCAGCTAATAAATCTGCACCAAAAGCTAATTTACTCAAGTATATGTATGTTTGACAAATAACTCCTGCTTGGGTTATATATCAACTTGGTGTGAAATGGTCCTACGTCAGACCTCTAGTAGACCTGTTTTGCATTTAGATCTTCCACTGAAGGCTGAGAGAAGGATAGCAGAAAGTATAACTTTTTTCCAATAGATTAAGATTAAAAGAGAAAAGTCTATGCTAAGAGTATGTTAAGCACATTAAAGATGAGCTCATGTTGGGAGCATGTAGCTCAAACAATAGCAAAATACTTTTTTAAAACAATAAAGCAATACAAATTATTTGAATCACAAATTATGTGCAGTCACAGAAGGGAGAAAAAGCTATATTAATATTTTACTAGTTTATTAAACTGTAAACTCCAAAATTACTGGTTATTAATAATAAAGTGGTTATTAGTTATCAATGATGTTACCAAAAAAATGACCCATTCTCCCAGCTACCCACAAACAAATTATAATGTGCAGGCTTACCTGAACAGTGAGTTTACAAAATAACCACATGACTTTAATGTGCAGACAAATAGGAGAAACACTGGTAGCTCATTACATTCCTTGATTGAGAATCTCAATTTATTCTTTCATTCTGCAGCATTAATATGCAATTGTGGTAAAATCAATTTATGGCAATTGATTTATATACATTTATATACATAGTACAGCATTATAATTCATTCCCCTACCAGTTCTATTCCCAGCACTCTATTTAAGCAAGTGATTTAACTTCCATGGCTTCAATTTCTTTATTTGTGAAATAAATGAATAAATGACTTTTTAAATCTCTTCTGGCTCTAAAACCCTAATCTAAGATTAATGGTTAATCTTCAGGCAGGGGGCAGAGACCTGTCACATTTACCTGGGGATTTTATCTGGCCTTGTACTTCGGGCTTTTTATAGATTTATGGAAACATTTAAACTCTCCTATGAATATGTATTAATTTTGTCTCTAATAATATATTTCCTTTTGCTGTCTGAAGAATCCCAGCCCCTAGACCTTCCTTTCAAACTATACAAAAACAAACAGTATTCGTTATTCGGACCCCAAGAGATTTTGATTACTTCATTTCTCACCATCACCACCACCAACATACACTAACAACAGGACAAGAAAACAATAAGATTCTAAAAGTCAGAAACCATCTTCTGATTTTTTTTTATTTTTCTATAACATCTCATGTAAGACTGCCATGGGTGCGTGCACAAGAAAAGCATTTCAGGTTTATAAGCTAAGTTTCCAGATATGACAGGCTATTTCACCTACCAACTGCTGCATAAAAAAAATGCACCCTCAAACTCAAGGGCTTAAAGCAACCACCATCTCATAGCATCTCATAAATGTGTGAAATGCTCAACTAGAAGATTCCATGGCTCTAGGAATCGTCAACTGGTCATTCAATGGTATTCAGTGAACTACTGGGTAGTCTAGAGCCCAGTTTCACATGGGTGCCTGGTGCCTTGACTCCTTAGAAGGCTGGGCTCAACTGAAAACCTCTCCCTCTATCTCAGGACCTGTCATGTAGTCCCTCCAACAGAGCATCAGATATCTTCCATGATACCTGAGGACGCTAAGACAGTAAAAAGAATAAAGTTCTATTTTAAAGATTTGGACTCATAATCTGGCATAATGTCAATCCACTCTATTTTATAAGTCAAAGCAGTCACAGAGTCCACCAGATTCCCAGAGAAGAGACAGAAGATCTAACTGGAAAATGAAAAAAATTTGCAGCAACTTTGAATCAGCAACACTGTCTATCGATGCACTCATTCACCACAGGTAGATTTTAATTACATTGCATTTACAGAGTTTCAATTCTAGCTCTGCTGCTCTCTGGGTGAGTAATTCAGGGGAAATATTCCCTGAACAGAGCTTATATATTTCAGATCTATAAAATGAGATTAGTGATAGCACTGTGTACCAGATAAGATAATTGTACTCTAGTGGATCTGGCTAGCATCAGCCTGAAGACTGAATGGTACCAGGTTCAATTCTGGGTTCAATTCCGGTCAAGGGCAGTTACTTAGACTGCATGCTCAATCCCATAGTTGGGGCATATGCAGGAGGCAACGAATCAATATGTCTCTCTCACATTGATGTATCTCTCTCTCTCTCTCTCTCTCTCTCTCTCTCTCTCTTTCTCTCTCTCTCTCTCTCTCTGCCCCTCCCTTCCACTCTCTATAAAAATCAATGGAAATATATCCTCAGGTGAGGATTAACTAAAAAAATAATAATAACTGTTCGAATTTAAGAACAGAATTTGTGAAGTGACAATTGCATGGTACTACCTGGTACATAGGTGATAGCTACAGTGTGATTATTGGGTGTAAGGAATCCTGCTCCATGTTTTGAGATGCTACAAAGAAGTTTCAGGTCAGAAATCTCTGGGGAAAAAATGTTCATGTTCAATACAGATGGGTGCTCTGGAGCCGGAAGGAAGGAAAATTTACTCTCTGACTTTGGGTGCTCAGAGAAGACTTCCTGGAGCAAAGCCCTGAAGGCTGGTTAGAATGTGGCAAATGGAGGTGGAGAAATGGACAGAGCAGTGCCCACCCATAGGTGGAGGAACTGATTTCCTCAGCAATATAGGGAAATGCTTAACTTGTTCACTAATTTATTTCTTCTTTTTCTGTTCATGTAAAAACAAACAAAACTTTTCTGTACGCCTCCATATGGATGACACTAAATTCCACCCACATCAACATACCTGGAACAATCACTTCTCTCCTTAAAGGAGTCTGTTCAACATCACATCCTTTTTAAAGGCTTCCCCAATTTCTCAGGCAGAATTAGTTCGAACCCCACTCCCCACAGTCCCATTAGTACTTTGTATGAATGTCAGAGATTCACGTTCCTGAAAGGCAGGCCAGCAATTTTCTAGCAATCAGAACAGAAATGTAGAACTAGCTCCGCAATACCTGCTATTAAACAATGTCAGGCTAACATTACTAAGAGGATACATTCCAGGCACAGGAGAGAGGCCTCATCTTATAGGGTTACATCAACCTGGCTAATGCTCCTCACATTAGACTGCAGGGTGCAGTGACACCTGCCTAGAGCTTGGGAGGATATAAATGTATGTGGCTGAAAATTACATGTAGGCTTCCAGTGAAATATCGTTTCTCACATTTCAAATGTAACACCATTGACATGATGAAAAACATCTGTATGAGAGCCAGTCAGCACTTTCACACCTTTGGTTTTGGGTAATTATTTTTATATTTAAAGATGTTTATGTCTTCCTTTTACTTTTG
Source organism: Murina feae (assembly GCA_004026665.1). Taxonomy (NCBI): domain Eukaryota; kingdom Metazoa; phylum Chordata; class Mammalia; order Chiroptera; family Vespertilionidae; genus Murina; species Murina feae. The sequence goes on along the minus strand of PVJC01014042.1, from coordinate 5,081 downwards.
CTCATAAGCCAGCCAAGTTATTCTTTTTTATTCTCTGTTGAAAAGATAGAAATAGCCTTGATTGTGTGGTTCAGTTAGTAGGAGCATCATCCTGAGCACCAAAAAGTCATGGGTTCTAGGGTTCTATTCCAGGTTAGGCACATACCTAGGTTGAGGGTTGAATCCCCTGTTGAGGCTCACACAGGAGGCAACCAATCAATATTTCTCTTTTACATCAATGTTTCTCTCTCTACCCTCCTCACCGCCCCCCCTCTGTTTCTCTCCCTCTCCCCCCCCCCCCCCGCCCGCTATCTCTAGAATCAATGAAAAATAGCCTCAGACAAGGATCTACAAAAATTAAAACATAGAGATAGAAATATCTCAAAAATATTCTCAGAGGCAAATGACTACCCAAAAGTTGATCAAAAGAGAGGATGTTCTGTTGCTGTAGCCTGAAGAACATCCTGGACCCTGGCAGAGCCCGGCTCAGTGGGTGAGGTGGGCAGATGTCTTGAGTTCTATTTCAATCACATTCCAATGGGCTGACTGGGAGCTTCCACCAAGACCACTGTTACAGTTCCTGACTCATCTACACACAGCCAGAGTGAGACTATTAATCATAAATCAGAACTTGTCACTTCTCTGCTTAAAGTTTTTTGTTGTTGTTGTTGTTTTAATATATATTTTATTGATTTTTTACAGAGAGGAAGGGAGAGGGACAGAGAGTTAGAAACATCAATGAGAGAGAAACATTGATCAGCTGCCTCCTGTACACTTCCCACTGGGGATGTGTCTGCAACCAAGGTACATGCCCTTGACCGGAATTGAGCCTGGGACCCCTCAGTCCACAGGCTGACGCTCCATACACTGAGCCAAACCGGTCAGGGTGTCTGCTTAAACTGGCTTAATGGCTTCTCTAAACTTCTGCCATGTCCTCAGTGGAACTCATGATTTGATTCTAACTCTTAGACCAGGATAATCCTTTGAAAATCATGACAGAACAATTAAAAACAAGTGAAGTTGATACTGTCATAGTCATGATCTAAGAGATTTATCCTAGAGAGTGACTGTCAGGTCTCCAGGCACACTCCCATCTGCAATGCGCTGCTCCTCTCCGTGGCCGACTTCTTCTGCCCCATATCTTAAAGAAGCTTCTTTGTTTGTTGCTAAACTTGGCTTTGACACTGTACTAGGAACAAAGACAGCAGAACTGAAGTGGAACTTAGATCTGAGACTTTGGGGGAAAGTATAATTTTCACTCTGATGATCCTTGTCTTTGATCTTTTTGCAGCTTTTAATTTAGTATTAAAAATTGACAGCCTGTGTCAACCTTCTAAACCAGCCTAGCCCTTGGACGCTCATAATAGGAAGCAGAAGAAATCTTGTTTGGGGCCTAAGCAATGAACTTGGAGTAGAGGGAAAGCTCACTTGCTGCTAGCTCCACAAGCTTTCTTGCTCTTAGTTTCTTCATGTCTTAGTGTCTATTTCCACTTCTGAGACCCAAACATGTTCTGGTGTGGGTGTTCATTGGGTAGATGCAAAGAAACAGTCACCATTTTACTTCCTGTCTCATTCCTGTGAAAACTAACAGAGCAAAACCTTCAAAACCCTCCATAGTTACCATGCTTATGTTAGGAACTGAAAGGTACAAAAATATATGATAAACCCTTGAGTTCTACATAAGATTCAGGAATGGGAATGGGAGTACCCTAGTGTAAACAGAAGCTGGTAGCATATAAACTGGAGATGCTTGAGCTGCTACTTGGAGTTTGCATGTGTGTGCACACACACATGCACATGTCACGAACAAAAATGAAGCCCAGTGACCAAGAATGCTGATCTCCAAGAGCCTCACAGACTCTAGTGGAAGCCTCTTCCTTCCTTAGTTAAATATTTACTCAACAAATATTCAGGAGTATGGTCAAGTTTAGTGATTTATTAGCTACAGCACACAAGGTATCCTATCTCTGTTGTATAGAAATATTTATGATTATTTAATGACATCTAATACCTGTTATTAGTTATTAATTAATGTCTGAGAACTTGAACTTTTCTCCTTCTGACACCTGTGAGAACAAATCATTTTTCAATTAACCAAAATATTTAATGCCAGCATTGTGAGAAAAAGCTCACCATTTTCATCAGATTTATGAGATGGCACTATTATTGCCAGCTCTCACACTGACATGCCATCTACAATAATGTGAAGGTATTAAATTTATAGTTGGATGATTAAGCCTAGCTATAAAATAATAAGTGGTAGACATTTTACAAGTTTTGAAAACACATTGGGCAAACCTGTTACCGGAAGGGAGATGTTTCTCAAATGGTTCTCTTATGTGATTTCAGAAGAACAAAAACTTTAAACTCATTTTTTTAAAAACTATAACTTCTCAGAAATATATATGGGTGTCATCAAATGAGCAATCCAAAGGACTGAGCAAGGAAGGTGGGGAGAAATACTTATACACCTTTCCAGCAAGAGAAAAAAAGAGATGACACTTTAAGTAAGAAAATAAATACCAAACTCATCACCCTTATGGTTAAGCTAATGGTTACTCTAGTCTGAATTTGAAATGTTCATTCTGAGTGAATGATGAAAAGCACTCAGCAAAATCTCGGGCGCAGAAGAGCTTTAGAATCACAGCCTTTAGCCTAGGGATTCATGACAACTCCCTCTCTCTGTAGGATGCAGTTCCTCCTTGAAATCAGAATGGTGTGCCTCCTAAAAAGGATCCCTGGTGAAGTTCTGAGCTACTTAGGGGGGAAATGCCAAAGAAATTAGCAAGGTCCACTGATCCTATTCACCACAGCTAGAGCACCACAGCTTTTGCTTATAGCACTATTTTGCCTTCCTCAATACTTACTAATGTTGAAGACTTAGATGGCCTATTTAAATTCTGCTAATTGTCCATCTATCAAACTGGTTAATAACACTACCTTCTTGGTAGAATAGTTGTAATGATTAAATAAGTAAACAAAATAATACACTTAAAGCAGCGTCTGGCTTAAAGTAAAATGTTAGTGGTCACTAACACATTAATATCATCATCATTTTCACCATAAGCATCATTATCACTGTAATGCTCACTCATCATCAACCATGGATTCTGAGCTACTCAGACTTCTTCCACCATGAAATGGTGACCTAGCGACCCCATCTAGCTCCTCTGGACCACTGAATCTGACTCTGTGACCATTTGCCCCACACCCAATGTTATATACTGCCTTGTTTTTTGAATCCATGATAGATGGTTTCTGTATTATTTCTAAATGCATTCATTCAAGATGAGTCCTGGGACGATAGATCGTTCCTTAATTTCATGGACATGCATACAAATTTGAATATATCTTTCTTTAATCATTTTTTTAAATATTGCATTCATTTCAACACTACATTTAAATGAAGTTGGTGCTAATGACCTTTCCTTGATGTTTCTGCTAGCAAAGCATGTATTTATACTTAGAAATGCTCTCGTTAGATTAGTCTGTAGATCATCCTGAACTTACTTGTTTGCTTTATATATACTTATTTGACCAAGGGTAGGAAACATGACATGACAGTGTTCATTTCAGGATGATGAGCAAAGAGTAAACTTCATTAAGAAAAAATGAGTAAAATGTCACTAAGAAATAAAAGGGATACTTATCTTTCTCTGAGGGTGGGCAGGGGTCGGAGAGTAAGAAATCAACCAAGAACTTGTGTGCCTACAAGCATAACCAATGGACACAGACAATAGCAGGGTGAAGGCCTGGTCTGGGGGTAGGGGCGGGCTGGGAGAGGACAAAGGGGGGAAAGGGAACATATGTAATATTTTCAATAATAAAGAATTAAAAAAAGAAATAAGGGGAAAACAACTAAAAGGCATGAGTGGGAGAGGCAGGGATGGCCTTGAGCTTTGAAAGTAGAGAGTTTTGTACAGATGGAACATTCTCTAAAAGAATTTTTACATAATGAAGAAAATAAATGAAGCAGAAAAATAAAGACAGGGAGAGGCAGAGCTACTTAAGAATAACATCAATAACTCACAAATCTTAGAAGCTTCTAACATGGAGAATCCTAGGTTCAAAGTTCTGAGATTATTCACCTCCCTTTCAGGATTTTATGCTAAGCTCTGCCTTTCATAGAAAATTACAAAATAAATTTTGAGGAGTAACTGGAAGCCAGGGAAATATCTCCCTTCCATAAATAATCATATTATTGATACCATTTTCTTTGATTAATCCTTTTGTTTCTATGACTCACCATTTTTCTCAAGACAAATCTCTAAAACTTATAAGGATAGTGGTTTTATCATTATTGTATGGAGGACATTTACTCAACCAATTGTGAATGAAGGCTTCTAGTCTGACACCAATCTCTTCCTTAGGTTTCTCTGTCTTAAACACCACTCAGCCATGAAAAACACCCTAATCATCAATTCAGATCTAGAATAAACTATATTGTGGAAGTGAAATGATGCACATATTTGTAAAGGGTTGAATTTCATTGAGACTTCTTTCACTACTCATTCTGAGTACCCTGAATGTATATGCTGAAAAGTGTATTTTTGCCTAAGAAGGGGTGTGTACACATCAATATTGGTCATGGGCACTTGGTAGAAAATACATTTTTTGTTGAATGTACGATTGAATAAAATGACAATAACCAGAAGGCCAAATCCACATGCAGAAGAATCTCTCAAGTTTCTACGTTAGCTGTATTCAATTATTATTTTATATTGACTTTCATTAAAGTTGTCTTCTTTGTGGTATCTGGTTTACAATAAGACCAAAGCATAACTGTCCCTGTTCAGATTCCCCAAGAAGCAGGCACAAAGCCAAGGATTTGTGTGTGAGTTACATAGGGGTGCAACCAGGAAAAACCAGGAAGATAGTAAAAGAAGCAAGAAAGAGAAGGGGGAGGAGAAACAAGATGGCGGCATAGGGTAGACACCGTATATGCAGCTGTGAACAACTATTTCAGAAAAACCATGAAAAGAACACACGGACACCACTCGCACCCACAGGACGGCTGGCTGAGTGAAAATCCTACAACCAGAGAAGAGTCTGAGACTCAGAGCAGCAGCGGAAGCAAAGTACAGAGGTACGGAGGCGCGCGC